>VZUI01057462.1:0-46271 GCA_013401135.1 Cettia cetti | reverse complement strand
AAAAAAAAAAAAAAAAAAAAAAAAAAAAAAAAGTAAAAAAAAAAATCAAAGAACACCAACACAGGTGAACTATCAAAATCCAAGGTCAGCTCAGGTGAAGGCAGAAATCCAGGTCAAAGTCTTGTCCCACTGGACTCTACAGTATAATCAGAGTAGAAAGGCCCTAAAATACCAAGATCACTCCGTTTTATACTCAAGTGAGTGAGCAATTAGAGAAAGATCCATAATTGCAATAACCAAACATAAATTTATCACTAAAACTTTTCACTGGGGACTCTTGGCATTCAATTGTGATTGCTCCAAGAAGTATTTTCCTGTGCAAAGTGAGATTCCTGTCTGGATGAGGTTTCATACTTACCTGACATGCTCTCTGGGATCTATTTGCCACAGTGTGCTGTAGGCAAAGCTTCTCAAAGTTGCAATTGGGCTGAATTTTATGTAAATACTGTACTTGGCATCTATAACAAATTTCACAAAGAATGAATAATCTACATGAGTAGGAATGAGTACCAGGAAAAACACTGGCTACTGATAGAGGGCTGCATGGCATGAAAAATTGGGTCATTGACTTCTGGCCTTTGACAGTCTTGAGGTTAGATCTGGCTTACATCACAAGTGAAATAATCACAGGGGTTTTGCTTCAAAAATTAACACTCAGTTTGATTGGGTTTGACAGAAATAGCACACAGATGCCAAGGACCAAGTCAGACAGAACTGGGTTGTTTGGTGGTGCATCTGTTGATGCTTCATTTTTTCATTTGCCCTGAGCCAACAATAACAAAGAAACCCAACCTAGTTCTGGTCTGTGACAAAAGAAACTATCAAAAAAAAAAAAAAATCTTTGACAGTATCTTGATCTGCAGCATATATAATACAAGTTTTAAATAAACTTGTAGGACATAGTGGAGCAATATCTTACAAAACATTTTTACAAAATAAAGCAAGATTTACTTTCAGATTAGACCAGCCTAAAATCTGCCTGATACAAAAGTCACCTAATATCACACTGATATTCTACTTGTTGGATATGATCTAGTGAAACTACAACTCTCAAAGTCCAGTCGGGAGCCAAACTTTCAATATTTGTGTGGTCTCAAAATCAGAAATGATCTGGTTCATCAGTCAGAATACATCATTTACATATTTTGTCATAAATCAGAGACTTTAGATAAAAAAGAAAGAGTTCTGTGAGGATTTTAAATGCATTCTCCTGCATTTAGACAGATCCAAATTGCCATCAGGATAAGGAGTTTTTCTCATGGTATTTCAGCCACCACGTCTGCTCCAAACAGGAAGTGCTGAAATGTGTACAAATAACTTCACAAAAAATAATTTGAGGCACCACAAATAAAGAGAAAAACATTACACTAACTTTCTCATCCTTTTAAAGGACTTGAGCTCCATGAGAATGAAGTACAAGGAGCTCTCAGAGAACAGCTCCCTGTTCCTTCTCATGGAAGTCCTCAAACGTGACCTTATGGAAGGCTGAGGGCCCTGTTAATGCTGAAAGGAGGGGTTCCAACCCCCCCTGCAGATTTAGCCACAAAGGCAGGGAAGGTTTAAGTAAAATACTCTCAGAGCCTGGTCCTGAACTCCTGAGTCAAAGGAATATCCATCAGATGGGGGAAATTAGCAATGTAACTGCTTAGTAAAAAAAAAAAAAAAAAAAAGGCTCTGGCCTCAGCTGTACTTTGAGAAAATCTGAAAGAGTTTACGAGACTGGCACTGACTTCCTGAGGAGCTGGGAAAAGCAATCTGCTCATTCCCAGCAAGACTGAAACGTTTCATCCAAACAGCAAAAATACAGCCTGTTGCTGTAACTACCATACTTTTATTTTATTTAAATTCAAAATACTTTTCATTATGCCAGAACTAATAAAACTTTAGCAAATGTTTCACTGTAAGCCCTCAGAGATGGAACCAATTCTTTCTGGTTTTGGTTTCTTTTATTGCTGGATCACTTCTATAATAGGAGATCTCTCAATAGTTCCAAGAAAATATCTGGATTTTTCAGGGTTTCTCACCAGACAGTAATTAGGGGCACAATGCCAAAAAGACCCCTAATAACTCCCTCTGTATAGAAGCCTGGCTATGACTTAAATGATAATTTTCAGATGCAGAGGTGATCAATTTACTGATTCTAATCAGGTACACAGTGGGAATAATTATGGGGGGACATTCCCTTGTGTGTTTTTGCTGATATGCTTCTCAAATCAAATTCCAAAGGGTGCCTCTGAAATAGAGAAGTGAAAACTTAACTAACATATATTCATTTTCCCATGTAGACATTGAAGGAAAACACAAAAGCACTCGGCTGAAATGTGCTATGAGACCCTCAAAGCTTTCCAGAATATCCTGTGAGTCTGAATGGAGGGCTCCACTAAAGAAAACAAAACAAAATAAAAAACAATTGTTTCTCCTGTGCAAGACAAGGGAAATTGCTTTGATTCCTAGGGATGCAAGGCTGAACAAGTGGACTATGCACAGAAACTCTGTTTTTTCTTCCCTCTGCAGGAGGTGGAAAAGTCTTCAGGTCCTGGATGGTGATGGCCACATCCTCTTTTCTCCTGTGTCTGTGGATGCTTCACTTTTGCCCTGGACTTTGAGGTCCATGATTCCAGAGGTGGTCAGGAAAGCTGGAAGATTTGTGCTGGCTGGGAATTATTCAGGTCTGTGGCGCTGTCAGTCTTCAGTCTTGCCCACCCTAAAATCAGCACTGAATGGAAAATCCAGTTGGGAATACTTAAGTCAAAACACTCTTCCAACTAAAAAATTTTCTTTTTTTAAAGAGAGATTTTCCCAAGGAAAGTGTCCACTTTGCCAGCAAAGAAACCATAATCCACTGAGGAATTCCAGCCTAATGGAAGACGGTTGTTAATGGCTCTTGTTAATGAGAATTATGTTTTGTGGACAGACTAAAGGGCTGCACATAAAATACTACACAAACACACCTAATTTCACTTGCAGGGAATGTGAGGTTGACAAAACCCTCCAAGAGGAAAGCAGTCCAAAGCCAATGCGTTTTCTTTTGATTCTTCTAAAACTCAATGTTTTCTGGAAATCCTTGCTAGAAAGAAATCACAGCTTTGTCTTTTCACACCCTTTTTGGATGGGAAAAAGTCAGAAACGTGGAAAAGTGTCTACATCACATAACTCTAGCCATATGATTTAGGATTACATTATTATAATTACGATAAAACAAACTTCAAAATGTTTTACAAAGTATTTTGCTCATTCTGTTGTGTTGCTTTTTTTTCGTTTAGGGAAACTGAGGCATAGCCAGGAGAACAGATTTGAGTGGGAGAGCTGCACTGTTGTGAATAGAGTGCAGGGCTCCTAGGTTCTGTTCAGTTCTCAAAAAACAGGGTTAGAACGAGGAGTATGATCCTACTGGAAACATCCAGTTGTAGCTGTACTTGAAACCAAGAAACCAGGCACTTGTACACAAACTGACATCACCTATGTTCTCCATCCTATATGGCACACAAAATTCAGCCACAGGCAGACCTCAGATTGCCATTTTTCCTGCATTTTACAAGGGTTTTTTTGTACTTTTAAACTATTAAATAATCTGAAATAAATAATAGGCTATATCTATTTTTAGATAGTTTCAACTTCTTTGAGCAGGCAGAACCCATTTCTTTGGTGGGACACAGTGTGAGAAGGACTTGAAATGTTACTGCAATTTGGATTTCCTTTTTGAAAATAGGTTTAGCTTAATTAGACACATCAACAGGTCCCAAAAAATAATGATCATATGGGAATGTGTTGAAATCATTGTACATTTAACACATCTACACAGCAGATGTCTGTCCAAAGTTTCTGCTTGCCCAAAGTTTTCTAAATGCTCAGAAAATTGGGGAATAGCTGCTCAATAGAGTTGTCCACCACCCAAAGTAGTAGGAGCAGCAGGTGTGATGGAGTTATATTTCATCAGCATGACATAAAACATGGCTCACTGACTTTATTTTAAATACTGTTCTTTCTAAAGCTTTCCCTTATAAAACTACAGGCATGGAGCTGTCAACTGGGGGAAAAGGATACCTTTAAATCTAGCCTGGCATGCATGTGTATATTTATTTTTGTAAGTGAAATATAAACGGACATGCTGAGTTCCAAGTGCTTGATGGATAAAGGAATTAAATGATTTCATATATCTCCCTGCATAAATATACAAAAAACTTTCCCCGATGGGTCACAGAGGATTTCATGTGGATGTGAACTCTGTTTACTGTTAGTATTAGGGAAATAGTGGCTTTTTAACAAGTTACTCATGCCTGGAAAAAATCCCAGTATTGCAAGTTGTCCTAGATTCTCTGCCAATTGTCCGTGGGAATCGTCAGGATGGGAAAAGTTCAGATGTGTTTTAAAGCACCAGCTTAATGGAAAACGGGAAGGAGAAAAAAAAAAGCTACTGTGTCAGTCTCCTGGGTAAGAAGAAGTAAAATGTGATTTGACTGTTTTATTTCTTCCTTTTTCTTCTTTTTTTTTTCTTTTTTTTTTTTTTTTTCTCTTTCTTCAATGCTTTTGGATTTTATTCTCACCCATGCAAAGCGTTTTGTTCAGGTCATTTGCCCTAGTGAAGAATTGCTCCAGTTCCTTAGCAAAACCAACCTTGGAGTCTCTCTCTCTATCACTTGTGTGCAATTATAAACTCTTGGGGTTCATTCTTTCAGCCTGTCAGGGCATTCAGTGTTGTGCAGATGCCCTGGGGAGCCCTGGGCTCTGCCTTCAGGGATTTTGCAGTTCAGAAGTTGATGCCACGTGCTTTTCCTGCTGGTCCTTGCCCCAGAGGAGAGGGTCTGCAGTGAGCCATGTGCTGGGGACCACCATCTCCTGTGGGGCTCTTTGGGCAGAAAGTCAATGCCTGCAGGATCCAACCTGACCCACCCCCAACCAAAAAAAGAAAAAAAATCTCCAATAATCACTTGTTTCCTATTGCTACCAAGACTTTTAAAACTCAGGGCATTGATCCTGTCACTCCAGAGACCACCAAGTGACTAACAGTGCTGGAGTGAGAATCCCTCATGGATGTCACATTTCGAGAAGCATTAACCCACTGATTTAGCTTTAAATAGCAATGGTGTTACAGAACATGTCACTAATTATTTGCTTTCCAGCAACAGTGTGGTGCCTTCTGGTACGTGCACACACAAAAAGATGAAGGTTAAGTAGGGGGCTTTCTTCGCCTGCAAATAGACACATTGTGTCATCATGACACCCAATAAATCCACCCTCCATAGGGGGGAAGGACTGTGCTCTTCCACTTTAAATCCCCAGATTTTCTAAACCTGCTCTTTTTTTTCCTTTTTTTTTTTTTTTTTTAATTACTCCAGCAGCTTGTGAAGATCCCCCAGCCTGAACTTCACAAAGTGGAGGGGAAAAAAAAAAAAAAATCTAGAACCTGTATCTGATCTCTGTGTCACACAACCAGATACAAAAACCCGATTTTGGAAAGCAAAAGGAGCATCTAATATCATCTGGAAACAAGCTGTTAGTCTGGATACGTTTTTAAGATACAGTGTGGGGGGAAAAATATGGATTTTGTTGCAGATCCAATATTTTTTTCTTCTCAAGACCTAGCCAAAAATTAGCTTCATTTAAAATAAGATTAGTCATTTATGGGAACTGGTCGTACAGTTTGGAATTTTTAAGGGAGTAGGGAAAGCAGCTTTTCAGTATCTTAAATATTTATATTTGAATAAAAAATTATTGAACATATCTAGCAGCTATAGAAAGCGACATCATTATTTTTCTTGCATAAAGTTTTGCTAAACAGTAACATTGAATGTTCAAACCTCTCCCCACCACGTCATTCCCTCACACTCCATCAGTGGTGTTCCCGGATTTTGGGGGTTTTATTGCCTCGGGTTTTTTCAAATCCCTTTTTGGATTTGCAATGGGAGCATATTTTCACATGTATAAAACTGAGCTGGTTTCTTTAGGGCTATTTTGGATTTATAGAGTTAAGGGGGTGGGGGGAGTACTTAGATGACATTGGAACCCAGAAAATATTCATTTCATTTGAGGGGAATTTTGTTATGATTATTGTTGTGATTACTATTACTATTATTAGAACAGGAAACTAATTCTTCATGTGAGATAAAGCCTGTTACCATTTTCACACACATCCAAAAAAAAAAAAAAAAAAAAATCCCTGCTGTCAAGCAGCCCCAGAGCTGGTGTCATTCACACTGAGCAGTTTTTATTCCCTTTTCTGGCCCCAGCTCCCAGGATCACCGTGTGATGTTCCTCCTCTGCACATGCCACTGAAGTGAATAAGATGCTGTTTACGACACTGCTCGGGAAGGGACATGACAGAGCAAGAACGTGATGCAGCCGGGTTGTGCAACATCCTCGGGAAACAGGCTGAGCAGCGCTGGGATCGCTACTGCTCCTCTGGAAAGGGCTGGGCTGGCCAAAAACTGACAATGCTCAAAGCATCCTCCTCTGAGCAGTGCTTCCAATTAAGCCAAATAGGAAATGTTGGAAGCAGAAAAGTTTATTCCCTGGCTGCAAACAACAGGCTCAGATGTTCCCAGTGGCTGTCACACAGCAAAACCCTCCTCAGAAAAGGGGCTGTGGGTGCTGTGCTATCACCACACCTATTTGTGCCATATTCATGGCAGAATTCCTTCCCAGTCTCCAAACTGAGGGGTTGGGGGACAGTTTGCCAAAGGTTATTTCTGCTACTAAAAAATCAACATTAAAGAATAGAGCCAGGCTGATAAGATGGTTAGTGGTAAATCCTCAGGAGTCAAAACCCTGAGAAGCAGGTTTCCAGTTAACTGAATAACTGAATACCTCTTTTTCCAATGAAATTTTTATTATTATTTCAGTGCTCCCAGATACCTCTATTGTTTGTTATTTTAATGAATTTGTGAAGAGGAGCAGAGCCACAGATGAATAGTTCTCAAATTCCAGGGAATTACTGTGCCTTCCTTTTTATCTGGTTTTGGTATGGAAAGAAAAAGCTATTAGTCTGCAAAAAACCACACATTCAGCAAGAAAGCTTGTGCAGCTGGGTAAAAAGAAATTACTGTGAAACATCAAAATATTTTTTGTATTTTGCTTTATCATTTTAAAGTTATATTTCATTTACACTGTGAAATTTTCAAACCCTTTTGGCTATAAAATGTGGACATCTTCTACCTGAGAACATCAAAATAGGTGGGGGGTTTTTTTCACCCAAATAAGACCTTTAGACAAAAACACTTTCCCTTCCCTGCTAATCCTTTCCCACTAATAATTTGACAGCTTGGAACAAAGAAAAAATTGTTCAGTGAAAATTATTGCTGGACATTTTGAAGTCTTTTTATCTGGATCAGGGACCTGCTGTGTGGGGCGCGAGTGTGAGAGTCTTGTCTTGAAAACAAAGTGACCTGTTCATCAGCTGGTGTTTATACAGAAAATTTTCAACCCAGGGGTCAAAATCAGAAGTACATTAGAGTCAGCATTTGTTTACTGGCAGAAGATCAGTCTGTAAAATAGTGGCTGTGTGGATTTTTAACAGGTTCAACTATTTTTTTGACTTCTAGCCAGACTAATAATGGGTGTTCAGGTTTCCAGCTGAGTGTTCAATGCTGGAAATACTTTTGCTCTTCAGCAGTGCTGCCTTGCCTGCCCTGGCCAGAGAACAGCAGCTCCAAGGAATCTCTGCGAGGAAGAATTCCAGCTCAGGACAACCTCTGTCAACAAACAGCAATTTCCAGTGGCACAAAATACGTAATCTTCCATTAAAACACTTTGCAATGTGAATATTTAAATATTTTCAACTGGGGAACCCAACCCCTTTTTCTCTTTGCAGGTGACAGGAGTGTTCCCATCACAACCTGCCTAATAAAACCCCCTACCAAGGCTTTTTTGAGGGCCTAAGATTAATATTGATATAATGTCTCTATATTTCTCCTTGGCACCTGTTGAATTGTTGTACTTGCCCATTAGCACTCCATTTAACATCAGAAGTCAGTTAATAAATTCTTCCTTCCTGCATAGGAAATTGACTAAAAGACACAAAATTAGCTTTTAAATTTTAAAGAATTAAGATCTCTACAACTCACTTTTTTTCCCTTTATTACATTACCTTGAAAATGAGTGTCAGGCTGCATTCTCAGCACTGCTGTAACCTGGAAAGATCCTTTTGCCTTTCAGGCCTTGCCTTTAATGGATGGTGCCATGAACAATGTGCATCTTTTCTCAGCCTTTGCCCTCGGGCAGTTCTCAGGAAAAAGCCCAGCTTGGCCAATTGTCCAGGCCCAAGGCCTGAGAGGTCAAAGAGTTCAGGCTTTTGTGCTGGGATACTCTTCTTGGATTTCTTTACAGTCTTTGTCTGGTAACAGATAAATAACTGTTGGTTTGGGGTTTTTTTCCTGGCTTCTGCAAACAAAATAGTATCAGTCTCCAAAATGGTAACAGAGCAGAGAGGGAGATTTTTACCCTCTTGGATGCTTTTTATCTTTATTTTCAGATAAAAAAATTCAAATGTTCATTAGAAACATCAGTTAGCTATTTTGATGACTTGCTATCTAATTCTACCTTTGCCCATAAAACCTTTCTGAGACTGTACCACAAATTCATTGTTATGTGTGAATTTCAGATCTTTACCTCAGCCCTACCAGGAGATGCTGCATAGTTGCAGCATCAACATCAACCTCAAACTCCAAACAGAGACAAATCAAACTTCAGGCTTGGTGCCCAAGACTCTTCCCAACTTCACAACCTATGCCCATTCCTGTTTCCATTACAGAACAGTTATTTCAGAAGTATTACTACTGTCAGTTGCCCTGTCTTTGATAAGACGTTACATATGCAAACTTCAAAATGTTTTAAAATGTAGCCACTTATATGAAAAGTCTAAAAAGTAGATATTCAATGTTTGGGTGGTACACGGAGGCTGAGGAGAGGCTATAAATTCAACTTAACACAGAGTAATATAGACAGATACACCTTACTACTGCTGGTGGACATCATCATTTCAATTTTATTTTTACATTTTTGGGTTTTTTTGTTTTAAATATCCACCTGCCTTGCTGATGATGTCTGTTTTATCAAGCAGTGTTTGAGGATATGGGTGAACCCCAATTGTCTCACTCTTGCAAAAAATTCTGTTTATCTTTTACACTCTGAGCTCATGCTTCCCTTTAGTCCAGCCAAAGGCTTGGGGTAATGGGGGAAGGTCTAGCAAACCCTCTTTACTCCACGGCCTTGTTGTTGAAATCATAGAAGTCCAGAACCAGGGTGCGGAAAGCCGTATTGTATAAACACCCTAATGCATGACACATGACTAAGTGATAAATCCTGACACGTTTACAAAACAAAATGAAAATCTTCATTTGTCTTTAGGAAAGGGAAGTGCTCCCACGTGTTTAGACATCTGCACACTCAACATGTGGCAATTACTGCGCTGAGGAATTGGAGCACTTAACTGCTGCGGCAAATTAAGGCTCTAGTGATCAGTACCTTCTCCACACCACAAACAAAGCAATTGGTGGTTTTAGGGCTATTCAAGTCGAGGGATGCTTCTGAATGGCTTAATCCCATCAATATAGATTTACCTCCAGCCCAAGGAGTATCAGTTGTTTCCGTTTTGTTTCCGTTTCATTTGACTGTACATAACTGTCGTATCCTAAAGCAGTTTGTAAGCCCTACTTTTGTGTGTTTGCTTAAGTACTGAAATTAAATACACATAATGAAGCCATCTGCAATGAGCAGAATTAATAACTGGCATACCATATTGCTCGGAGATTGTTGACTATACAAACACGTAGTACACACATACACACACTGATCTCCCAAGAACTTGGCATTTCTCAAAACTTTACAATGTTTGTTTGAATGTATCCCAAAATTCTTAATTCCCATGGGATTCTTATTTACCTAGACTGAAATCTCAATATTAAGTTTATCCCATAAAATAATCTTATAAGCTCTCTGTAAAAAAAGTCCTTTTAAAACTAAAAAATTTAAATGCAATGTAATATACACTTTAAATTATTTGTTTGGGAAAATGTCAAATGTGGATGGTGAAATGCAGACAACGATGTATTGCAATGATGATTCCTTGTGTGTATCTGGATCTATCAGTCCCACACATTTGATCCATCAAGAGCTGTGCTCTTCATAGTTGCCAGTGTTTGTTTGTGGGTGCACAGTGCTCAGTTGTGATGACCTGGTATTATCTCCCAGGATTTCCTGCAAAAGCAAAGAGAAGCTAAGAAGCAATCAACACTGGATTGTACCTGCCTTCTATACAAACATGTAAGGATCGGATTATTAATGCCTTCCCAGGCAAACCTATGTTTGTCTTTATTTCACAAGCAATTTTCATATCAGACTGAAAAATCAGAAGGAAAAGCTCTGCTGAGCCAAGGTTAAACTGAATTTAGCCTTTGAACTTTTACCAAGAATGTAAAATTAAGTTTAAATTCACTTTTATGGAGTGACCTCTTTTGACAATTTATGGCATATATGCATGCACACACATGCACATGCAAACACAAATATACTTACATAATCCAATCAAAACATCCATTTAAATTACTGTGAATGGATTCCACATTCCCACATTTCCTTATAAACTGAATGTCACAGAGTGATAGTGCTTTGGCTGCAATTATATTATATCAAGTTTCTTTCCAGGTTACCGAACACCAGAGAAAATGGAGGGTCCTTCAGTATATTTTCAGAGAATAGAAAGGAAAATTGGTCTAAAATTGACATTTGTTTGGTTTTTTTATGATTATTATTACAGTGGCAAAGGGGCAAGTGAAAGTGGGCCATATTATAATAGGAACTCTGCAAACAGAATTTGACTCCATGCCCTGAAAAAACTCAGAATCTAATAGGAAGTGATAAATAACTCCAATTAAATGTGTCCATTCAGGTCCTTTGTTTTGTGTGTCTGGTTGATTATTTGAATTCTTCTGAGTTAGTGCAGAGTTGTTTGTCTCTTTGGTTTTTTTCAAGTTAAAAAATAACTTGTGAGAAAGATTACCTGGCTTTCCCAGGGGTCTAAAAGGAAAAACAAACAAAACTCACCATTTTATCCTTGAAGGAAGAAAATTGCAAAGTAGAATAGGGAAATAAAGGAAAAAGCAAATTTTCCCTGAAAGGTGTTGAAGTTCTTGTAAGAAGTAACAAACAATGCAGAAAATTGCAGCCATGTTTTTGAGTTTTCTCAATCCATCTTTTGTGTTTTCATCAATCCATCATTGGATCTTGGTTTCCTTTTGCTGATGTGAATTATCAAACGCCCCAGGCGTGCACTGGGCACCTGTTGGTTATCAGATTGGCAGCACCATCTGACTCCATCAAGAGGATGTCACTGACACCACTTCTCCCCACAACCAGGAGGAGGTGTGCTGAGATCAGCATCACCCCAGCCAGCCAGCCAGCCACCCAAAAGGATTCTCAGTATCTCCCCCAGAGAATTCAATATGACTTCTGACGTGCGGGAGAAGCACAGCTATTGACCATAGCAGGCCTGTTAAAACCCAGTTTGTGCCAAAGTGGCTGGGAAGTATTTTTGTTTCTCACAGCAAATGAGCCAGATTCTGAGATTTAATTTTTTTTTAATATATATACACATATGTAAGACTTTGGGTCTGTAACTAGCAGCACAGAAATAAATCACTTGTAAATCTACTTAAGCTGTTGACTGGGGAACAACTTCCTGTTTGTCACTGCTAATGATGCTGGCCGGCCTGAGAAAGGCCTCTCTGGGGCTGCTGAATTATCTGTCATGGCAGGGCTGTGGCACCGCTGGCACAGCGGGCCGTCCCTCCCGCAAACAGCTGTGCTCCCCTCGCTCCTGCTGCCCCGCATCAACGCCGTGCCAAGGAGCCCAGCCCGCCCTCAAGCAGAGCTCTTAGAGCAACCAGGAAGCCTTTGTGCAGGGCCCACAAAGGCTCTTTTTATTTGGAGCCCTTCTCAGCACAACCAGCTCATTGCTGATGCCGCAGCAATTGCGGCCTTTCCTGCGGCACCGGGCCCAGCACGGCCCTGGTGGGGTGCAGAGCCCTGGGGCTGCCACATCCTGTGTCTCCCTGCCCAAGCAAAAGCCTTGCAGGGACTGCATCGAAGGATGTGTCTTGCTGGGCCCCTTCCTCAGAGTGGCAAGGAAAGGGAAATCGAGAGGAGCCTTAATGCTCCAGGGCACCCCTAGGCTGGTTCACATGTGGAAGTCCAACGATGATTTTTTTAAAATTTATTTTTTTTACAGAGGGAATATAAAACTCTGGCATGGGTTGCCCAGAGAAGCGGTGGATGCCCTATCCCTGGAATCATTCAAGGCCAGCTTGAGGGGTTCTCAGCAACCTGGTCTAATGGAAGATATCCCTGCTCGTGGCAGGACATTGGACTAGATGAGTTTTAAAGGACCTTCCAGCTCAAACTCTTCAGTGATTTTATGATTCTGTGATGTCCCATGAAGAGAACTTTGGGATCCTCTCCTCTTGGGAACACATTTTGGTGGAGCAGTTACATTAACAGCTACAGCAGGTCATGGATACTTGTTATGTAGCACATTAGGGCATCCTACACAGGCTAGCATGAGGAGATTTCTGTCTTTATCTGAAGTAAAGCATGATAGGTAAGCGTTTTCCAAAGGAAAATAATGTAAGAGAAAAAGTTATAAAATCAAACACCCACTAAGTGGGTGTTATAAAATCAGAACACAACACCAAGAAAGGAAAAAATAATCAGGGTCTTTCATCTTCCTGATATGGGCAGAGTATTGACAGAATTTCCCAGCAGCAGATCCTTCACATACATGTACAGCAGCAAGCGAATTGGGATGCATTTGCAGTACTGTGTGTTCACCATGTCTGCACTCTGGGTCCCCTGCCTCTCTCCTTGCTCTATTTTTCCATAGGGGAGAGATGGAAAATACCAAAGAACTTGCCCGGAGCATGGCTACAGGAAAATAAAACTTGCATCTGTAAAAATGTGCTCTGCTTTTTCACCTGAGGGTTGCATGGGCAGGCAAAACAACCACGAGCAAGTTGCACATTCATTACACTGTGCACAGGGCCTCTGAAAGGATGAGCATGAAGTGCAAGCCAAACAGGAAATAAGTGCTTGATTTTCACCCATATTTGGGAGTTTCTCTGAGCTTAAGTAGACCAGGTTGACAAAAGTTGTAACAAAATCATTCATTTTCTTAGGAAAAGGGGGGAATTACTCGCATCATCCTTTGGCTTACTCCAGAATAAAAAAAAAAAAAAAAAAAGTTTAACTAAACCGAGCAGCACTGACTTTAAAGCAATGTGAGGACAATCAGACCCAATGGGTTTAAAATTTTCTATTAAAATGCTTACTTGCACTTCCTCAAATACAGCTTGTTTTGACACATGGGAATTAACCTCTTTAATGGGGCGTGCTTCCTTCTGGTTGATGTGGGAGCTGGGTATTGATGTGTGGGTAAAGATTATGTTCTTGCTTCCATGGGACTGGAGCTGAGTACAGTCTGGGGGAACTGCTGGGAGCTTTATGGCAAGCAAAGAAATTCCTCAACCACTCTTCACTATATTGAGGAAAACCCAATTAAATCTGACCAGGGACAGCTATAATTTGCTGTCCTGTTCTTTTGATATTATTACTGTGCTATATTTTTTCACTAACTTCCTCCACCTCCTGCCCTCGAGGGTAGCTTGTCTATATATTTCTGTTTTCTACAGTTACACTGTGTATGGGACGTGTGCTTACCCCTTCTTTCTGGAATGGCTGTGTATCTTAGACAAATGAAATTCTAAAAAAGTAAGAATATAAAATAACCTTAACAATTTGCAGAGTTTTGAGGGTGTCAGTTTTCCATACAACTCACTGCAATTTGCCTTCAGTCAAGTAGGAAAAACCTACAGGACTTAAGAAGGATGCTAAAGGACTCAGTCTTATTTGTGTACATCTGGAATAACTTCTGCAATTTCTCCCATGAAGGATCAGACCGACCATTTTTTGTAATGATTGAAAACAAATCTGTATGGCCAGACACACAACTTCAGATAAAATCATACATAAACCCTAAAGAAAACTGGATTGGCAGCTAAATTTTGTATGTGGTCTTTATCTCAATCTTGCCTCATGTTTTTGAACTTGTAGGAAATTGGTGACACTTGGAAGCAGATGTGAGTGGAGTGAATTTGCCTTATTTGCAGTAATATGAAGGAAATGTGTGAAAAGGAGAACTAAAAATCTTCCCTAAGCAATCCCAAAATAAACCACTTGACTCTTTCTGGAAAAAAAAAATAGAGAGATACATGACAGATGTTGGCTACAATTTTAGTCACATCACTTAATGCAGCACCAGGACAGCGTCAGAAACTGAGGACAAGCACAGCAAAAGACCAGCAAAAAAGTGTGTAAGGTGGCTCCATTACCAAAATGTTTGAAGACCCAGGACCATATTTCAGTGAACTCGTTTAACATCACAGTAAATGCCTTGTGGAAAAGTAGATTCTCACTATTAACCCCAAGATTACTCTGCAACCTTGGCTTTATTCAACTTCCAGACTCCTGAAAGGGAAGTCCATCTGTAACAACATCAAAAAGGAGAAATGTTTTCTGGGCACCAGCTTCTAGAAAGTGCGAATAGAAGGCAGGAGATATTTCCATCTCCAGTCTCACATTTTAATTCTTACCTTTTTCTTGGCAGTTTTAGAAAAATGGGCTTTAACTTGCAGAAAAAAAAAAATGCTTTCTGTTGAAAGATTTTACAGGTGTATGTGGATTGACACTATAGCTCCCCTGGCACAGTCTCCCTATGACATTAAGAGTTTTTACTCCACCATGGTAAGGGCAGTTGAGGTATCTCATAAAGAGTTTGCTAAAGACCTTCACATGCTCTCTCAGAAAGAAATCCAAAGGTCCTGTTTGCCTAGAATGGATCAATCAGAGGTTTGTATATCTAGGTTAAAGACATTACCTGATAACTTTGCCAGATTTTGCATTTCTCGTATTATATAAGACCCAAGGCCCAGTATTTAACTCACCCATAAAAAGATGTAAACAACCAGTAAAGAAATTTTGGGGTAAGAGGAAAAAAAAAAGAGAAAAACCAACAGGAAGCCTGCATATTTGATTATCATATCAGTTCAAAATAAAATTATTGTTTTCTTCCTTTACCTCAGGAAATTGTGATATATTTATAGCTGATGTCACGGTGAAGACTTTTACTGAGAGCAGCATTGATTCCAAAAAAAATCAGCCACACTAATTCAGGTGATTGGAACAATAATAAAATATCCTCCCTTAAATATTACCAAGTTCTCACCACATACCCCAGGATTAAGCTGTATGAATGGGCAACAGGAAAAACCCAGGAGTATCCAATTACAGGAAAGAGCTGTTCTTTATTTATTTAATTTCCCCCCCCTCCCCTTCTCACTCTGGAAGAGAAAAAAAAGAAGCCCTTGAAACCGACTCCAAGAAGTGCCCCTGCTTGGGAGTTTGAACACAGAAGGAACAAGATAAATTCCTCAAAATTCTAATTGGGGAACAGTTGACTTAATTGGTGGCCATTTGGCAGACAATGGGAAAGGAGCCCTGGCTGGCGCTGATGGCACCCCAGGGGGATATAACCTTGCAACAGGCCAGAAAGCTCTCAGGGACAGATTGTTTCCAGAGAAGAAACCATGAGACCAAGGGTTGGATTAACCCTCCAACTGTCAAGCTTTATTAGGAGTAATCAGGCTAGATATAGCAAGGGTTAAACACAGGAAACTGAACTGGCAATGATGACATATGTCTCTTTAAAAACAAGTAAAACGAAGAGGGGATAGAGAGGGAAGGATTCAGGGAAGAAAACGCATCTGAATGAACCGCAATGTAATTGTTTCTGTTTCAGGTGGGGTACCTGCTGGCTCTTGGGTTTGCTCTCTTCACACTGTCACCTACTCAGAGTTTCTGGGTTTCCAAGCCATGCCTCATTCCTGGGGGCTTCTTTTGCACAAGCTGGAGTAAGCACTGAAAGCAGTGTTAGTGGTTTTTTTGAGGGCTTGATCCTGCTTTATGTGGAACAGCCAGTGCTTTAAGCCAAGAAATATTCGGGTAAGGTGCACAAACAGCTTCTAAAAGTAGTTTTGTGCCTTACTCCCGGGACATGCAGAATCACAGAGAGCAGTTCTGTCTATTAAAACAGAAAACTAATCGAAAACTAAATCATCTCCCAAGATTGTGGACTTAGTGATCAGAGGCAGCCCAGGCACTTCTAAAACCCCACTGGGCACTCCTGTTCCTTCTACGCCCCAGGTCAGAGCCTTTCCAGGCCAGTCCCTTCTGGCTGGGCTCTGGATCAGATTGTGTGAGTGGAAAGTGCCAAGAGAATACCTGAGGTATCTGAACTCTTTAGCAAACACATCAAGAACAGTCCAACAGCTCGGCTCTCATCTTTTTCAACGCATGAAAAGCAGTGTATTTGTAACTCATGTGTACAGCAGAAAAGAAGGAAAGAGGGGGTCTGTATATGTGTATATTATTTTCATGATTTAAAATAGAAACAATTAACCTCAGGGTCAGGCATTCCCAGGCAGTTAATGACCACCTGGATTAAAAGCCTTCAGCTTTGCCTCAGGCCCTCAACTCCTGCAGTCAGTCATTAACTGCTGGAGATTCCCCTCCTGTCAAAAATCATTGTTTAATTATAAAGATGGCACTGTACCCAAATTGTCGCTCTCTTTTGCCCCGAAATTTGGAAAAAGTCAGAATTTGAATTCAGATCCAAGCATTGCTGTTCAGGGGCATCTCCGCTTAATTATAAACCTATCAGTTAATTACTGGCTATAAATTTCTGACACCCAATTGGTTATTTGACAGCTTGCTCACAAGGCAGCAGGGCCCATATTTTGGTCAGAGCAGAGTGTCCATGGCAACCCACTGGCCAACATGGGGAAAAGGTAATTACTGGAGTTATTTCTCCAGTTTCTTCATCAAAGTCGCTGCCAAATCCTGTTCAAAGTAAGCAACTCTACCCTCCAGTTGGGAAGTTTCTTGACTGCTGGTGTGTCTGATTTAAAGATCCTCCCTATCCCTCAAATGTTGCAACAGGTCATTACTTCCAGGAATTTTTCTCAATGATCTGAGCAGGTTCAGGATGCCAAGGGTAGGAAGGGGTCATTCTCCAGTCCCTTCTCCCACCATACCTGGTCAGAGGACACTGCTCTGCAGCAAAGGCAACAGCCTAATTAACCCTTTTCTCCACTGAGCCTTTAAAAAAGAAAAGACCAAAATAATAATAAAATATTAAAAGGTATCTGGGCACATGAGGTATTTCACCTGTGTTGGAAACCAAGAGAGGAAAAGCTGGCTGAAAACCACTGCGGAGGGCTGACCTTTACAACAGAAGGTTGCAGAAATCCAATTTGATCTGTAGTCACCTGTCTGCCTCTGCCCCTTTCCTGAAATGTCAATCTTATGGAGAAATTTGGTTATATAAAAGAAGAAAGATCCTCGTAGAGGAAAAAAAAAAAAAAAAAAAAAAAAAAAAAAAAAAAAAAAAAAAAAAAAAAAAGGGTGGAATGATTTGCCCAGTGGAAAATAGTAGGTCAATGACAGATTTCGGAGCAGAACCCAGGTGTCTGGAATTGTCGGCTACTTGCCTACCCATTGGACCACACTAATTCTCAAGAAGAGCTCAGCCTTGTTATTTTGAAGCTCACTTTCCTACACAGCTGCTGTTGCACTTCATACACTGTGCTTCTAAGAAATTAACATATTTAACAACATGTCACATACAAAAAATAAATGTCTTTGATAATAATTTGAATCAGGTGTACAGCAAGTCCAAATTCTTTTTAGCATTCAGAGCAAAGCATCTTATCAGAGATCTACTTAAAATATGACACAGCTTCTTTATGTAATTGTATTAATTCAATAAACCACTATTTCAATAGCATGGATTTTTTTTCCAGACTCCTGCCAAGAAAAAATAAAGAGGAGAAAGCTTTTAGTAAACTTGGGAAGAACCTACGTTGATCTGAATGTCAGACCCAAAAAATGCAAAGAACAAATCAATCGAGTAGACTAATACTTAAACCTAAATTCTAATCTACACATGCTTTTTCCTTCGTGTGCACAAAAAATTATATCTATCTATATATAGACATATAGATATATCTCAAGTCAAGCAGAGAAGATTCAGTGAGGTTATGAAAACAAGATTCCACAGGAAACAGCTGAGCTCAATTCTGTTTCCCAAACCTCCCAAGTTGTAAAGTTGTTTAAGAAAATCATATTAATTTACTGCAGAGCTAATTTAATAAATGAAAGTATTTGAGCAACTGACCTTCTTAGTACAAATATAAATCACAGTGTTTGAATTCACATGGAGCAGGAACAGACTCCACCACAGAATATTTACAAAAGTGTAGGATGAACTTTGGGGTACAACATGCAACTGGACTCTGTCCCACCCTGTGCTGCACATCTTTTCTTGGCCAAGATTTACTTCTAGTCCAATTCACATGAGTCCATGAGTCTTGCCCAATGCTGTTCTGCCTGTTATATCCAAGCTGAAGAAAAGTCTCTTTTTCCAAGCTGAAGAAAAGTGTATAAACAACATGGTTATAACATTGTTAAGAATTTGAGATCTTGAAGTAAAAATTGATGATCATCACTGTAACTGAGGTAAAGAAAATTTGGGCAATACAGACAGCCAATGTGTCTCTGTTCAAGCCAGGACAAAACCCAGGTGAATTTATTTGCATTTTAATTCACCACTACCAGACTGATGCTAGAGTGTGAGTGCAGATCATGATTTTCTACTTTTTTTCTTTTTTTTTTCTTTTTTTTTTTTTTTTAATATCTCTCCTGCTTAACTGCACTCCTTGATATTGGGAACTAAGGATATGCCTTAAAAAGATCTTTGGAAACCCAAGAGAAACATCTACACAAGGTCAAACTTGGTTCTTTCAATCCATAAATAAAAATATTTTTGATCCAGGCTCTAATCACCCCCTAACTACCATATTACATGAGAAAGATGAAGATGAAGTACGCAGTAGTTATTAAATGGGTATTACAATTTTTATCATTTTAAGGAGAGATTTAAATCATAAAATAGGATCTTCCTGTTCACAGAATTATATTAGAAAAGCAGACTGATGAATCAGAAGGAACCATCTCTGATTTTAGAAGTGTTTTCTATGCAACAACTTTATTCCTTGGAGTGACTAGAAGAGGTATATCTTAGCTATCTAAACCAAAAGTCTCCCAGTACTAAATAGTTAATATTTATAGGTAACTTTGCAATCATTACTATCAACAGACAAAAAGCTACAATAATCCGATTGCCATCACTTTAACCAAAGCCCGTGTCGTAAACCTTGTAATTTTCTGCTGTCATGCTCAGGCACTTTCAACACATTTAAATTAGAAAGGACTATGCTAATTTTGCTTCATAGCCAGGGTAATTGTTGTAAGACATAATTATCTTTTTTTTTTAAAAGGATCGTTTTATTCTCCAGAGTTGTTTAAATTCAGTCTCAGTTACTGCTCGTCCTTTCATCCCTACACTGCATTCTGGCTCCCACCTCCATTAAATTATTCTTTTCATCTTCGTTAGCTGGAGACAACTTAACCCTCCTTTCTGATGGACATTTCAGGCCCTGGCATAACTCTATTAAAAGGAGGAAAGTATGCTAAGGACAAATCTAGTTCTTTGTTTCCTCCTGACCTTCCTGAGGAGTCGTCAGAAGGTTTGACATGTTAAGTCATCTTTGATGCCAATTTAAAGTTATAGCCCAGCATACAGCCTTCTTGATTATTGATGCATCAGAGCTTTGCCCTTAGATAAGCAATGAGTTTAAGTTGAATAATACTGAAATACAACCAAGCACAAAGAGAATACGTGGATTTTCCTCTTGAATAAAGTTCACTGGGTAGGGCGCTCCACAGAGCGTATTTCCAAGACTTTTAAGTCAGGATATTAGTAAGAGTTTTGACTGCAGTAGCAAGCAAGGGGCACAGAATGTAGATCCAGCCAGCAGTTGGGTGGCTCTGCTAATTGGCCAGGTCCTCTCTGTCAGCTGCTTCACCACTGGCAGGTAAAACATGCTGGAGTTGCCTTACAAACCCCCTGCCTTGTGCTGCAGCTGAGAATATCCCATGGTGTGTCCTTACAGTAGGTAAATCGACTGCTGCCTTGTTATCAGTGGTTGTTCCAGGGCACCTGGAACCAGAGCTACAGGAAACACTCCTGAATGAAAATACCTGTGATACTAGTTACTGATTAAATGCTGGGAAGTGAATGGAAGTATTGTTTGCAGTCCAGGTGGACTGACATTGGCACCATGACATCTTCTGATGCCAAATGGAAGACCTGAGTAGAAAAAGGAGAAACATTTAGGCTTGATGCCAGCAGACCTTGGCAACTCATATACTCTTCAGAGCATGTCAGCAAGTCAGTTTCTGAGCATGTTAAAAGGCGTGACTTGGTAATTAAGAATCTGATGCCTCATCAGAGCTTCAAATGTCTCCTGTGGGGTTGCTCAGAGGAGTTTCCAGTAGACAGCTTTTTCTTTCCTTTGAGTGTTTTTTCTCTTCTATAAATCCAATAGTTGTTATTGGATAGCTGAGGGCAAAGGGAAGAAATTTTGGTGATAAAGTTTCTGGTCTGATATAGCAGTGCCTGTCACCACACATCAGCTGCCACAGAGAGGGCTTGTTGAGGAACACGTTCTCTCTCTGTGCTGTAGTGTGGTCCAAAGGAATGAGGCACTGAAGAGGCAGTGCTGTGACCTGGCCACAGGGTAAACCTCTTCTCCTTGTGTCCATAGAACAAAAAGTTGGTTCGTGTTATGGCAGAATAACTTCTTGCCTCACTCTTTAGCTGTACATGATCTGAATTCCAGCTGTAGGACTTTGACTGTCACCTCTGCTGTCCCTATGATAAACCCACTGCTTCCTTTTCTGGCCTTGCTGTCACCTTGTTGTATCTTTTTTCTGCACAAAAACTTTAAGTATCCACAGACTGGGTTTTGGTGATTTTTTTTGCTTGTTTGTTTGTTTGTTTGTTTGTTTTGTTTATGTCCCTATACTGTCTTTTTCATCATTGCATCTGAAAAAATTCTAGTTAGTAACAGGACTATTAGTTACCACATACCTCTTTGCTCTTCTGTCCTCTTCTCAAGGAAGGATATTTGTGCAGTGGAATGACATTGCTGGTTATGAACATCCTCTTATTATCAAAGTAATCAATTCTGCTTGTATGGAATGAAATGGTAACTAAATAATCACCAACTCAATTGGTAATAGACAAATCTATTTGCATTATTCAAAAGTACTTGTAGTAATACATAGGTAGTGAATATCTATGACAGATACAACAGAAAGAATGTCATTAAGGATAAATCTAAATTTTTCACTAGAATGACTGGACATTCACAAAAACATCAAAATGAGATCTTAACTGTTCCTTTGCCATATACCAGCAGCCTTAGGGATGTGTCTGTGGCTGCAGTCAAGTGAAGCACGTGGCCCTTGGAGACCTCCACATGTTATTGAGCTGCTGATGAAGAAACCAGGATCTTCACTCCCTGCAGGTTGATTTCTTAGCCATGTTCACATGAAGCTGAGATTCTTGAATGGGGAGAATCACAAAAATCTTCTGCCTAAATGACAAATTGAAATATATCAAGATATCTGTCCATGACAGCATTAGCAGAGGAAGAGAATGCTACTGAAGGAGAATGTTTCTAATCAGGAATCTCTAACAGTGTCCTGGGATGAATGAGGAGTGAAAATTGTCTCCCTGGATGCCCTGAATTGAGATGCTTTGTTTATGCATGCACACATGTGGATACACACACACGAACTTGATTTCCAAATGCCACAAGTTATTTATATCACTGTTAATGACTCTGATGAGTTGCATGTGCCGCCGCTGCTCCAGGCTCTGTGATTCCATGTTCATATGGCATTAGGGGTTAAGTTAATTCCTGCTGCAGTTGTCATGCTGAAAATGCCCCAGGTTAAGCAGAGATGACTGGGACCAGTGGAAGTGCTGAATCTTGTAATGCTGTACCAAGCAGCAGATCTTGTAATCTGCTCAGTCACAGCCAATGCTTGGAATTGTTTCAGAGACACAGACCCCAAATCAATGTCCAGCACTGTCTCCTTTGCTCAGCAGGAAAACTTGAGGCTATTGTGGGTCTCTGGTAAACTTGGACCTCTCATGAGAAACACAGAAAAACTTTACAACAGCCATAAAATATTCAATCAGATAATTTCTACAGCGGTCTGAGAACAGTTTCATACCAACATTTCTCTTCCAGAAGATCCTCTTCTGTGTTCTGGGGAAAATAACAGGTTTTGTTCCCCTTCATTCAACACTGAGATAGCTCTAAGATAAGAGTCATCAGTGAGACAGACAGATGGACAAGCTGTAAGTCATTGCAGAGGTGTGTAACAAGAGACAGGCACAATTTCTTCCATCCCAACTCTTTGTTTCCTCACTTCGACCCCACCTTGATCCCCAGTGTTCTTTAATGTCAGGGCACCTGGGGAGGATCTGTTTATGGACATTCATCAAGTAGCAAATAAACCCTCGTGTTATTTGTCAGCATGGCATTTTCAAGAGGTATCCTTGGTTGTTTAACAACATACAGTGTTTTTGTAACTGCAGAAAAGGTCCTATGGGCCATTAAACAATCATTTATTGGTTAAATATCCCCATTCCAAGTAATGAATTGTTGTTTTGTGAGAATAAACATTTCCTTTCCATTTAATTTTCAGATTTTGGGGTCGCAATAGTGTGTGCTCTGGAGAGGGAATAAAGTCTGGGACCATGACGTTAATACACTCCCAACTTTTATTTCCTACTCCAGCTGTGACTAGACCTCCAGTGCATTAATTTCCCTATTTTGCTTAAGCCTCCAGCCTCTCAAGGAGAGATGTGTATGTCATTACCACTCCTCTTGCCTGCCTAACTCACTTATCACTGAATATTTACCTGCAGTGAGATAAACATTGAATTCCTTTAATTGGGTGTTAGTAAGTTCTGCCCTTACAAATTTCTGAGTATAGACTGGCAACCAGGTTGGTTTGCTATATTGCTTCAATCTTCTGTTGTTTGATTTGGTTCTTTTTTAATTGAAGAATTGCAGTCCTGGATTAAAAATCTTGGAAAATTTGGGGTTTGTTCCACTATGTGGATTCATACAGATTTTACAAAAGTCTCTTATGACTAAATCATGTTTTCCAATGCAGGTTTGGTTTTTTTCACTTTTCTGAAGGTTATGCTTTTGGGGATAAGGAACTGGGTCTTGTAACCTCTATAATCCTTACTTTTTCTTAGAAAACACTGGATCTAGTCAGTGTCAGTGACTGATTTTTTTGACCCCAGTGAACTTCATGCCCTGCAGTTTTCCAGGAGCACCTCAGCCTGTTCTGTTGACTTGAGAAAATTATTTTTAGCCTCATGTTGCGAGTGGGAAATCTGAGATATGAAGATCTGAAGTGCTGGAGGCTGCATGGCTGAGCAGGGAACGTGACTGGGTAGAAGCAAGATTCATGGACCAGTGTCTAACCCAACACAGCAAAGATGAGCCCAAAGACTCAACCTGAGACCTCGTTAAGGATGAAGTTCACAGCTTTCCCTTAACCCCTGAAAGTTATGAGATTTTATTTTTAAAAAAAAAATTTATATATGGGTAAGTATTTTGGAATGACTGAGATCATTATAAAGATTAAGGAAAATGTGGTCAAATGGGCAAACTAGGTAGCTTTGATTCTGTCCTTGGTCCTACCACTGAGTTTCTAGGATGGCCTCTGGCAAAGCTTTTTGTCTTTTTTCTCCCTCAGACTGTTAATTTGCAGTCTCTATTCTTGCCTGAAGGCATAGTGGGGCAGTGACAGCCTCTGCAAAATGTTAGTCCAGTTCCTAGCATGATGGCTTACTGCATAGAGCAAAAACTATGAGGCACAACCATAATATTATTTTTATTCTACTATTCATTACATTCACTGTGAGCACCCTTTCAGCAGCCCTTCATTATTTTTTCTTTTTTAAGAGAAAAATGAGAAAACAAGTCCTGGACTATTCACAGGTTTTGTAGGCATGTATATGTAATTTTATGGGTTGGAAGAAACACTTAAGGCAGGTGTATGTTACGTGGAGGTGAATATGACCCCACTTGTCCCTTTTATTAAAGTCCATCTTATCTCAAGGGGGGAAAATGAGTCCAATTTGATACAATTCCTGCTAGAATCAGTGGATATGGGCCAGGTTTTATACCTCCAGTATCCAATTAAAGCAGCTGTAGTAACAATGTGAACCTTAACACTTGCCACATCAATACTTGCAACAAGCAGATTAAAACCATATTGGAAATGGTACCCAAATAATTCCTACCTCTTCCCAGCATGTGCTTGGACTCCAACATGGTGACTGGGAGCAGGACAGATCCCTGCCATGGCTTGGGTGCAAGCACATCTCTGGGCTGGGAATCACTGAGGCAATCAGCACAAAGAAAATATCTCCTACTTTTCAGCTGTCAGCAGGACCCCAGCACGCTGGGAGAGGGAATAACAAAAGTAGGACTTGCACCCAGATGAGCTCTTAATAAGCAAGTGCAAATCCAGAGTAAATAGACTGATGGAGCTGTGTAGAGATGGAAGTACCTTAACTCTTTGGCTGTTTACTCAGAAGTTCTTTTACTGTGCAAACGAGCATTGGGAAGGCCACCTATTGATTCACTTTCTTCCCTCTGGACATTTACAATCCATCAAGCATGGAGAGCAAGACAGAGGAAGTGAATCCTCACTGTGGCACAACAGAAGTTGCTGAGAAGAGAGAAACTCTTCCTTCTGCCATGCTCAGTGAGGGAGCTTTCCCTGCATTGGAGCAGCACATCTGAATAACTCCTCTCCTCCCTATTAAGTCATCGAAAGGGGCAAGAGCCTGTTCCAGCCTCCCTGCTTGGATTTAACCTCAATGGGTTAACTTCATAAAACTGCAGCTCTTTATTCCAGCCTGTGATTTCCCATCATACTTTAGGACCAGCGAACCGTCCCTTCATTGATGGCACCTTTTGGCTTCACAATAGAAGCCAATTTGTTAGAATTCTTCACAGGTCAGGGGCTGCGTGAAGATGTGGAGGGCGCAGCAGTGGCCGCTGGAAAATGAAGTTGTATTCGCTTGGCAAATTATACGTCTGCTGCACTTTATGGGCCTTGATTTCCTTTCCCTTCTCTCTCCCTCTCCCTTCCCACCCCCCTCCCTCCAGCCCCTCCCTCATCCTCTCTTTCTTTTTTTTTTAAATTGCAGAAGCGTGTATGTGAGCTATCGTCACATATCCAGTTAATGTAGGT
Organism: Cettia cetti; assembly: GCA_013401135.1. Taxonomy (NCBI): domain Eukaryota; kingdom Metazoa; phylum Chordata; class Aves; order Passeriformes; family Sylviidae; genus Cettia; species Cettia cetti. The sequence continues at coordinate 20,969 of VZUI01057462.1, read as the reverse complement.
TAATAGATTGATTCCAGTGACACGGATCATAATGAACAGTAAATTGTTTTATCTCTTAAGTCTTATTTGGTCAGCCAGGAAAACATATGAGGTAATATGGCTTGGACTAAATGGACCGTATAATAGATCTCCCTCTAAAGAATAAGGACAGGGGTGACAGCGCCTCTTATGATTAATGAAAATAATAATGGTCCTGAAATTGAAATTTTTCTAATTTTTTTCCTTCTTCTCTCTGGGCTGCCACCAAAAACTTCAGCCAGCAGATGATTTGTGCACAATAACCACCTCTGACTTCTCCCTCAACTCCTAATACAAGTTAAGGGAGTGCTGGGGAGGGAGAGTTGAAGAGGGATGGATGGTTGCCTACACTTCTAAGAGCTTGGCTCAGCAGTAGAGTGGTGTATAAACACAAACTGATTTTAAACCTGGGTTTGAAGCAGATGTTTTCAGGTATTGCCCAAATACAGAATTTCCAATTGGGTCCAAAGGAGTTCCATTACTTAAGTGCTTTGGAAACATTGCAACAAAGCCTTAAACCTTCAGACACATCTGCTTTTTTATATATGCAGGAGGCCCTGCATTTATTGGTTGTGTTGTGTGCAGTATTTGGAATGATTTGTCATTACTAATGAATATTTACATTGCTCAGTGTCAGTGCTTCTTGCTGTAATACGTGTATAAGAAGGTTAATTCTGCAGCTGAAAAAATAGGTTGGGGCAGAATCAGGCATTTTACAGAGCAGTTAAGTAATTTCATTTTCTAAGGGGTTTCACCGAGGTGCTTCCATTTGTCTCAAAAGAGCTTTCAAAAAAGACTTATGGACATTTATCTTGAACAGCATCAGATGACCTGGCAGACAACATGAGATCTTTGTCAAATAGAAAATTTTTAATGACTCTTAATAAGGGTGGGGAGAACAAATCCAAATGTGATCATTAAGGTACGTCTGTAAGTATCAAACACTGCAACCCAGCATGACCAGAGAAGTCACTCCATGGCATTTGTGTGTGGGTGATTCCCTGGTGTCCTCCACTAAAGCTATAGGGGAACAGAAATATCACACTGATCATAAATATAATCTTCACTCCTTTCTTCAGGAAATTTATATAAAGTAAAACAAAAGCAAAGATCTAGAGAACCAACCCATGAAGCACCATCCTGTATGAACATGGCAATGTGAATCAGTGTACCTATAGCCAAACCAGGATTTTAAACCCCCTCACTACTTTTTCTGTTACTCATCTTTTTTTTTTCTTCTTTTTTTTCTACATTTAATTCCTTTTAAGACTGTAACAAACAGTAAGTGCCTTGTCCTTTTATTCCTCTTTTATCTTTGTGCTTTACAGCTTCTGTGTTGTATCTGTTTTCATTCTTATAGGATCAATAAAAGGTTTGTCACTTTGCAAAGTTTTGGAAACCAGAAATTGCACTTGAGGAGTGGGATAATAGGGGTTGTTTCCTGTTACTTTTGCACAGTCGCATCCCTTTTTTTTCCTTTAATTATTATTTTTTTCCATCTTCCAATATCTAATCTCAATATCTGCAGTCATGTTTTTGGGTTTTACACTGGCTGTCAGCAGGCAATCAGTTCAGGCATTCAACTTCCCTGGATTAACATCAAGCTCTGCAGTTTGGGTATATTAGCAGCAGGGTCAATCACAGCAGCAGGAAGCAGCCTGAGCAATAAAAAGAAAAAAAGAAAAGGAAAAAAGGAAGACTAAAAGGAACCCTCTGAACTTCAAGAGTCTGGAAAACCCAAACTGAGACTAAACTTCATAAATATCCCTAATCTCTGGTTTAGAAGCCAGGATTGTTTATGATTCATGGCATTTGATGACATTTAGCAGCATGCAACCCATTACAGCCCTTAAGTCATTACACAACACGGCAGAAAATGTCATCAGGTGCCACAACAACAAGGCAGGTTATTGGAGGGGCAGGGTTCAGTTCAGATTAGTTCAGACTTCTGACGGATGCTAGCCTGCTCCAGACTGAATCCAAATTCTGCTTGTCAAGCTTCTCTCTCTAACAGATCATCCTTGCTTCTCTTTATGGTGTACAACTTCCTCCTCCACAGCTCGAAATCCAAATTCCCAGCTTCTGGTAGAGTACTGGCAAAAGTAATGAACATTCTTATGCAGGGATTGCATTAATTATTTTTGTAAGAAAAGCTGGAATCAGTCTGGATCCCCTCTGAATAAGCAGAGGGTTACTTATATCTGGCATTATGTCTTAATGATCTGCACCTCAAGACATTTCTGCTGGTCTGAGAAGATTACAACTTCTAGTGATGAAATCATAGTGTTAGGCACTGGTTAAGAAACCCACAGGATTAGTGAGCTGCAGCAATGTGTGTGAATAATGTGCTTCACAGCCATGTTTCAGGGCACTACAATTAACCTTAATAAAGTTACCAGCATCTGGTAACAAATGGGGCATTAAAAATCTGTATGAAAAATTTAGCTGGAGATCTTCCCATAAGTGAGTGGAGATTGACACACACATCCTAATCCCCTGCACCAGGGGAGAATTTCCTGCAAGATAAGGAGAGTTTACAGATCCCTAGCAATAAACAGCAATAGGTAGAAAAGGAAAGAATTTTTATGGGGCTGTGCTGGCTTAGAGAACTGGATTCAGAAAAAGTCACTTGCATTTCTTAAATTTGAGCTTGACTGTCAAGACTCAATCACTTACAAGACCAAAGTCCACATGACTCAGGGAGCTGAGAAGATCCCACATCTTCTCATGCACCTTCAGTGCCTAAACCCTACCAACCTACCCAACCGGGCAGAAATCTCAGAAAAGAGCTGTGGGACGTTCTGAGGACCCTGTTTTCCAAATGTTGCTGATGTCTTAATTTCCAATGTTAAAAACCTATGAAGCAGCCACAGAAAGGCAGGAGAGTGAGTATTAGGGGTGAGTAGATGGTGACCAAAGGGGACAATGAATCTTTGCAGCCTGAGAAAACTCTGGCTGTTAGATGCCATTTTGTGTTTCCATTTGATTTATCTGAACCAATTTACACTCTTTGTAGCATATTGCAGCCTGGCTACCTTTTAGAAGCTTTTAAGTGGCCTAAAGTTATGTAAAAAAGACAAAAAGGCAACATTTTAACCTGCTGACATTGTGCCTTTTCTAGTCAAAAACAACAGCAGTCATATACAATTCACTTATTTATTTTGGGGAAGTCTTGGGGTGCAGATATAGGAAGTGATGTATATGTCCTGCATAATAATAATATATATGCATCTGAATATCCTTTCCTTGTAATGGTGAGGTGTGTGTATTTGCACACATTTACATGTAACACAGCGTTGCATTATTTTGTCACTTATGGAAGAAAAAAAGATATTAAAAAATCCAATGACTGATTTTGCTTCTTGAACCAAGTCAAATATTTTCTTGTCAGTATGCTCATAACTTCAGACTGCAGAGGTCATGGCCTTGACTTTCTCCTTCAGATGGTTTGTGAGTGGAATGTCCTTGAGATTAAGGTTCCCTTTGTTTTCCTTGGGAGGGGCTTTGCTTACACTGGCAAGCAGCTGAGACTTGCCAAGGTCCTCCAGACTCTGCTTATTAGATTTTTATCTTCTTATCAGAGTCTTCCTCCTTAAATCATGTCAGCATTTTACCACTCTTCAGGGATTCCTGGTGTTTTATTGTCTCTGAACTGCTTGGGGGGTGGGGGTAAAGGAAGATATCCTAGCAAAAATAACATTTATATAATGGCAGTGATGAGAAAGATTCAGCTGTCTCCTTAAGATTCTCATCCCTACCAAAGTGACCAATAACTGGCCATCTACTTTGGATTTAATTAAATTTATATTTAAACAAACTCCCATTGATTTTGTTGAGAATTTTGTGCCTGGGGAAGGACTTCATAATTTGGTCTGGCGTCCCTGCCCAACTCTGACATGAGAAAAAGCCAACTCAGTTGGTTACTGTCATTGTATTGTTTTTCTTGGCAAAGCAGAATTTCTTTTTGTTATTATTTTCACATTAAAAGGTACATTGTGACTTAATAAGATAATACTAAAAAATATTCAATCTGCTGTTTTCAGTTCTTACTAAAATCAGCCAAATCTATTACTTAGATACACATAAGTCTATATATAATTAGAGTTTAATGTCTGTATACAAATATATACTCTAAAAGATACATATCTCTATTTTATCTTAAATTAAAAATTTCAAAGAACTCTGTAAATCTTAATGTCTAGCTCCTCCCAAGTCTGCTTTGGACTAAACCAATTATGAAAAATTCCTTTTCCCAAAGTCTGAGCCAGGGAGTGAATAAATCCTTATCATACACAAAGCAAGTGTGGGGCATCTCTAGCTTGAGTGCTTTATACTGTGCAGAGGAATGTAAATGATTCATGATAAAGACACAGGCAGATCACAGTTTGTGCCACTTGTGCCTACAGATGAGCAGAAGTGGAATCTCAAACAGCTTGAAAGCACGTGAGCCTCTGGTATGAAGGTGAAAGCTCACTTTGAGTTCTAAGATGCTGATGAAGAAGTCAATCCTTTTGAGAAGATGACCTGGAATTGAAAAACCAAAGAGAAAACTCAGCCAGTGCTTCAAAATATATGAACAGGTCCTCAGGCAGTGTGAGACACTTATCATTGTTAAAGGTATCTGCCTGTTGGCATCCGTTAGAGATGTGCTCAATCTGGTCATGCAGCAAGAGCCATATTACACACAGAGACAGACAGACCAAATTTGTACTAGTCCTTGAAATATATTCATCTTGGGATTGCTGTCACCCTTTGTCAGGGGAATGAATCAGTCCTACTGTTCATACTTTCCTGCTTTAGGTAACTACTCTTTTGATAATGAATCTTTAATGATAATTGCTCTTCTAAGGAGAGCGTTTTCCAGCCTTGTTAAAGCAATACTTTCTTGTGGAAATGTGCTTAACATTAACGTTTCAAGACTGGTGTACTTTTCCAATTGATAAAGATCTCCATGAAGGACAGAGACCTGAAAATTTTGGCAAAGTGTCTAAGGCACAAAAGATAAAAATTAATTGTGAGGAAAGATGTATGAGGTGTTATTTCAGATGCTCTCTACAACAGGTGACAGTAAAATGTCTTTAATCCTAATGTTAAACCCTACCTCAGCTAACATACTATACTTTATAAAACCAGCTAGAGAATAGAATTTTTAACCTTATTCTTTTATACTGATATTGTAAAACTTCAAAATATTTACTGTTTAGGGACAGCCACAAACCATTCCATGGTTTGGTACAGATTTCTTTACAAAGTCAGCACAGTTATGGCATCCTTACATGCAATTGCTTGAATTTTTCAAACAGAATTTAGCATTTCTTCAGCATTATGTCTTTGAGAAGTTTTTATGCCAGCAAAAACTAGTGAAGCTATGGTTAAAACAAACCCAATTTTGCAAAGTGGTTCAGTCACTATAAGTCCTAGACATGCAAGTCCACATGTTCATCCAGCCTTTCAGGAACACACTCATCCTTCCTGTGCTGTCTGGAGGAGTGACAAATGCCTGTCAGAGCTACATGAAGAAGGAACTCACAATTTTAAGGAAATAAATACAAATTGCAAACCAAAAAACATCAGCAGATTGGCATTTTGTTATTCCTGGAAGAGAAAGGGTGGAAAGTTTGGGGCTGTGCAAGACTATAGGACTGGTGCTACTTGCAACTACCTGATTGCAATGTCTCCAGCTTTTTCCTTCATCTAAAATGAGCTGTACAGAAAAAAAAAAACAAAACAAACTGGGTATGTGTGCCAGGGCCAACCCTCAGCTCCAGGAATGGGAAAGGAAATGAAGGAGTGTAATGGTGCATGTGGGCAGATCTCTGTACAAGTGTGAGCACGAAAGGCTGCATCACAAATTCAGAAATATGAAGCTACTGAACTAATCTGGCAACTGAAAAACATGTTAGGGTTGTTTTGGTACTCGTTTACTACAGAGAACTGAAATGATAGAGAGGAATTAGTGTCCAGTGAGTTCCCTCCCCTGCCATTGCTCCAGGAGAAGGTGTCCTCTGCATAAGCCTGAGGAAATGTCAATATTTTACCAGCAAGAAGTTCCATGACAGTCAGAGCCATGTGCAGGAACTGTTGCAGCATGTGCTTGAGATGTGACTCTTTCAGTGGAAGTCTATTTACAGGATGGAGCATGTGATTTTAATTGCAAGTATGTTCCTTCTTCCTTTTAAATTCCTCATGTTTTCGCATATACCATTAAAAGATTGTCATACGAGCTTTCTGTGCATTCTTTGGCATGTCTTCCAGAATGAGAGGAGAAAAGAATCCCTGTCAGTGCCAACAAAATCACATACCAAATATGAGAAACAGATAAGACAGCAGATTCAGCATGAAGCAGAGTGGGAGAAGTCAGATAAGAGGAGATCCAAACTCTTGGGCTTTCCACACTCCACTCATTCTTTTACAGGACTGACTTTGATCCCTCTGCTTTCCCTGGGATCATCTTCCTAATCTGACCTCACCTCCAAAAACTGAGAATTTGGCTCCATTACCAGGGAAAGCTCAGAAAAAGACTGAGAAAAGAATGAGGGATTCAGGAAGGGTCTTGTTGGCTTCTACACACACATTTGAAAAGGAAAATATTTCTGAGGACTGTGGGCACTAAGTTCTGTGTTTGGAAGTGCAGACAGAACAATAGTGAAGGTTTCAAGGCATCAGGCTTAATAACACTCAATAATTCAAGCCTTTGGATTTATTTTCACCATATAAGCAAACTTAAAATGATTTTGCTATTAAAAAAATTGACTGTATTTTTAATGAGCTCACTGTATATTTCAGTGAGAAACATTCACAGTCTCCTTTTTTCTGCTCCAGGCTGGTGGTATTTCACTAGATCTATCTAGATCTAACAAATAGAAAAAGAAATATTAAAAAACAGGCAAACAAGGAATTACATAACTACAGTTTGGGTTTTGTCAGTAATTTATGGTAGCGCGTGGTAGGTCTGCATTTCTTCCTCATATTAATGTTTTTTATTTCTTAATCAGAATTGTTTCTGTTCTTGGTTAATGTTTTAACAACATTCAATTTCATTTTTGTAGGGCAAATTAAGTCAGAAACCTCAGGGAAAAATAAGGAATATGATGGATGCTTCATAACACATTAAAACCTCTCAAACAATCCTGACATTATCATTTCTTTGTGTCCGTGTCTGTCCACATTTTTTCTGAACTTCTGTCATCATATTATCTTATTGGAAATAAGGAACATCAAAATTTAATCTAAACCATAATTTCCTGGTATGGGATCAGATCCAAACTCCCCTAAAAGTTGAGAGGACTTTGGTGTTGGGAGCTACAAAGCTCAGTTGTTGAGTATAGCCACAAAGTTACAATTTCTCTACAAAACCACACAAATTTTCTGTTCAGAAGTAAGGAAGACAATCTCACAGATTGTTCTATTGAAATTGAAAAAAAAATCCATTTTTAAAAAATCAGCATGATTTGACCCTGTGTGATGTGTGGAAGTGTTATTTGAGGGTTAAAGTCCATTCCATAATGAGTATGATCCTGTGGTTTTGACCAACTTGAATTGTACTTTCTTGTTTTATTTCCACTGTACCTTTCCTGATAAAGGTATTTAAATTTTCAAATCTAACTGGGAGGTAAGGGACAGATCAACCTAGCCAACATCAGCACAGCCTGCCCTTGGCAAAACTAAACAACCTTCTCCAACTGGCAGGATAAATCTGAAGAATTTTCACACTTTCTTTTCCCCAGTCTTTTGTGTTTTGAGGTGATATAGGAAGAGTCTGGAGTTTCCAGCCTGAAATACCTCCTTCATAAGCAGTTTTATAAAGGCAAATTTTCATAAATATCAATAATTCCCCATACTCATATTTTCTGTAATTGCTTTTATTTGTATTATTGAGGATGCTGAGTGTCAAGGCACATGGCTGGATGGGAGTCCTGAGAGCTTTCAGGGAAATTACAAGAGAGGGAAAACCTGCTGCAGAAACACTAAATTGTACTCTGGAAATCACACATTGTGCATGATCCTCCATGCACACCAGTAAGGGCAAGAGATGTCTTCTTCAGTGGTGGTGAAAGGCAAGGAGCTTTCCCTGGGTTTCAAGCAGGCCTTCATACTCTCCCTGTAGTGCAACTCTGCTTTAAATGGCTCTCGGTTCCAAAATCATGTGAGCTGAAAGTTCAGAAAGTGACATTCTCTGAGTGGTAGTAAATTGTTGGTGTGTTTGCTTAAACCTCTTGCTGGGATTAGCTCTGTCCCACTTTGTACGTCCTGGATTGAGGGTTAGACAAGGGTCAAGTAGGTGATTTCAACACTCTCTGATACAGGCTTACCCCCTCCAGTAAAAGGGGAGCTTTTCAACCAATCCAGTCTAATACTTCCATCTCAAACTCTGCTTTGTTTTGCTTGTGTGTGTAAGGAGGTTTGAGGGCAAGAGGGCACAATTTTAAACCCCAATTCTCAATTCCATATCATCCATCATTATCTTTGTATGTGAGGCTATTATTGCCTTCCTCACAAAGCCCACTGTTCAAATACACCCAATTCTCCAGAAAAAGCCATGCTCAACTGGACTGTGCCATTGTTGAAACCGTCCTGGCTCTCTCACTCATGTGCACACTTATGGTTACAGGAAAGGAAAACTCTCCTGCCTCAGGCTGGGGTTATCTAAATGGCCTCCAAAACTGAGAGCATAAAACCCACAGAGACATCACAGGAAACAGACATGCAACATCTAAACTGAGTGACCTTGTCCCATTTTTTAAAGACCAAACCTCACCCTCACCAAAATTTTGATTTGGTGCCAGTGAAGAACATTGACTGTGAGCAGTTGAAAGCCTTAAGGGATGGATAAACAGAGAGGTAGGCATAGACAAAGACTAACCTTTTCCTCTCACTCCTTCAAAAATCAGATATAAGTCTCACTATGAAGAAACTATGCAAGATGAGGAGGTGATAAAGAATTCATCATTATGGCCTTAAATTTTATTAGATCATTTCCTTGGCCTGAAATTAACAATGGATCAAAGTGGGCCTTTTATAACATAAAAAATTAGTTTATTCAAGTGACAGAGCTAAAACCTCCAGTGCCAAGGTGTATTTTCTTACTGAGGTTCTTCTTTAGGTATGCTGAGGAAAGTGACTGTTAAACTCCGTATTTGTGTAGTCTACAGAAAGCAAATTCTGCATGCATTTGTTCAGGTTCACATCAGGTACCATGGAATTTAGGGTTGTGCTTTGAACCCCAATGCCAGCTCCTCACACTCTCAGCTTTGTTTCTCTCAGGGTTTCATTTATGTGCTGTTTCCTTTCAAACAGATTAAAATTTCCAGCTGGTGGGGGAAATATTAACCTTAAATTAATTTTACTGAGGTTTCACTTACTTTCTTTTCCTGAATAGAAAAAAAAAAAAAAAATAAAAGGAGAGGAAATAGAAAGAAGGAAAAAAGGAACAGAAACATGACCTTCCTAGGCCAGGGAGATCAAAAATACACAAGCCACTTCTCTGGAGGTCAAACTGAAAAGATTGACTGGTCCTCAGAGTAATGTGGTGGCCCCTCGACATTTATGGTAAGTAGTAGCTGAGGGAGAGAATTGAATTCTGACCTTCCTAATTCAGCAACAGAGGTAAGAAGTCATCTCCAGCACAGTGGAATTACACAGCACATAAAGGAACTCCCCCTTCAACATTATTTATTTGGTGAACTCTCCCTGTATCCCAGAAAAGGCTACAGCATGCTTATTTTGCAAAGGGATCATGTTGTTTAGTTCCAAAGCAAGCACATTAGAAGAATTCCACATAGACTTCATAATAAATCCACCCAAGGCCCAGCACCCAGTTGCTGTTGTGTACTGCGCTTTTTATTTATTTAACCACCTAAAAAAAATACACACATAATGAGAGAATGTCCTTCCCTTACGAGAGGAGAGTTCAATAGTTTAATTTTTGTTAACCAAAATCCCTTGTACTAAGGTAAATTACATTGCATTTTCTATTACTAGCTCTGTTAATTGTCTGGCAATAAGAGTTTATGCACTCATCCAAAGCAGCAGAGAATTTCCCATAATGTTACAAAATAAAACCTGACAAAGCACAATAATCTTTAGTTTATTGATGTGCTGCTAGGCTGTGGAAAGAATCAGATCTGTAATGTGCTTTTGGTTAGGAAATTGGGGCCTAGAAAGACATACTGGGAACAACAGAGGAATGTCAGGTTCCAAGAATATATATACATATCCATGTGTGTGCATAAACTAGGGTGTTTTTTCTAAGGAAAATGATGATGAAAGACTTTAACATCAACAGTAAAGGTTCAAAGACTGAAAAAACAGCAAACAAAGAAAGTAAAAAGTGTGTGAATGCAAACAGAACTTGTTAGCTAATAGTGTTTCAGGTAAAAAGGATTTAAAGACAATAAAAAAAAAAAAAAAAAGCACAAGGACAATACCTAGTACCTTGGATAGGATGTTTCACTAAGTTTAGGTTGACCCAAACATATATAGCGAGTAAATTTATCTCTAATAGTCCTGAAAGCACATCAGTTGTACCTTTATGGACCCCAAATCTTTTTGGCTTTAACTAAACAGCCTCCCTTCAATGAAGGCTAGAAAAACTCTTGGCAAGGTTGGAGATATTATTTGAAAGCTGTACTTAAAATAAGTGGGGATTTTGGAAATTCAGCTTTCTGAGAAATGCCAAAAGAAAACCAAAACAACAAATAAATGGACTTTAAATTCCAAGCTCATGTTTGCCTCCAAAGGAACACGTAGACACATGAGTAGGGAAGGTTCTGACCTTCTTTAATGGCCTCTTTCAGGATCTCTTGTGGATATGAGATTGCAAAAGTGTTTCTTGCACCCAAAGTCTGGGTCCATCATATTGAGATTTTTTCTAGTTTTGATAGAGAATATTTATACCAAGGACAACAAAAGAGAGTTTTTTCAATTTTCATAGGAGAGCATTAAAGGATACTTGATTTCTATATCTGCTATGGTTTGGTGGATAGCTGTGCATTAAGAGGAGATTCTTAGCAATGTAGAAGAGGCTAAAATTTGGAGTTTTCCTGTATACTTTCCACTAAGAACCAGCATGACTCTTGCCCTTTAACAGGCAATGATGGAGCATGATAATGTACATTTTTGCTTCTCAGAGCATTTATTTTAATTACAAGGGCTTATAAACAAATAGGGAGAGGGAAGAGAGGGAGGAAAAGGGGGAGGGGGTGTCTCTTTATTGTCCTGATTTTCCATTTAGAAAGTAGAAGGGAAACACAGAGAGAGAGAGATCCTCTACCTTGCATAAAAGATGGCAAGGTGATAAATTAGTGCTCTCAACTGAAATTGATTACTTTGTGTTCCTATCCAGTTCATACAGCAGCAACACAGATGCTCTGAAACACAGTAATGACACATTGGAGAAAAACCAGTCGGGTTGGTCTGGTGGAACATTTTTCCATTTCTCTCCCACCAGCTCAAGGGATAAACCACCACATGCTCTGCCTGCACGAGGGAAAGGTACACACACCCAGCACCCCCAAAACTCCCACCTGGAAACTTTTCAGCCAGCCTAAGAACATTAAAAGAAAAAATGATGAATATTGGTGACTTTTCTTTTTTCCTTTTCTGTGCCTCTAATACTCGGAGGGAGATGTTTATGTAGCAAAAGGCTGAAGTAAAATCTACTCAGCTACAGGCAGTTATATATGAGATAGTGCATAGAAAACAAGAAACATGGCTTATCAGCCTTCCAGGATTCCAGATTACACATCCAGATGCAATGGGTATCAGGTTTTAAAATAATAATTTGGACGTCTGTAATGGTTAATCTACTTTGTAACTATTACTATTTCATCTTTACTAAGCTGGGAAGTTACTGCTTTTCTGGCATAAGGTTTATGACCACTAGGTTTTTCAGTAAAAGACAGAATCCTGCTCAGATGCCATAGGATTGGTTTTGGGGTAGGAAAAAAAGAAAAAGTGCTGAGCAATTTATTTCTTCTCATTTGTCAGATCTCCATGTACTGAATGTGTAAGTAAGGAGAGATGCCAACATGATGAACCATTCAAGAGCTGGAGGACATCAGAATATCACCCTAAATTTCTACTTCATATAACAAGGCTTTAGAACTAGGGAGAGAATGAAGGAAGGAAGAAGATGAGATTTAGTGTAATTATTCAAACTTATAAATTTCCAGAGTTATCCCTCTGGTAGAAATGTTCTCTTTAGTGTCAACCTACTCTCTCTTTTCTTCATTTGGCTTTAATAAAGATGATCAAATAAAGTCAAGAGCCCTTCCTGGAGTAAGTCAGCCAAAGGACTGAGTCCTCTTTACCTTCATGCATTGCTATATATGCCATGATGTCTCTCCATTTCTACTGATTTAAATCAGCTCAGTCTTTGTCTCCAAACCTTTCATCCTGGCAAAGGAAGGACAGAAGGCTTCAGATACCTTTGATCACCTATGAAAAATGCCTTCTAGTCACTGCAACTCATCCAATCAAGTGGCCTCAAACCAAAGCTGTTCATAAACTTCAACTAAAGGAGAATCAGAGTTGTCCTTTAAAAGGAAGTCTTTCATTTAGCAGTGACTGTATAATTTAGATGAATGGAGCAAGCCACATAAAATTATATGTACAAAAATTTAAGTAGACTCTTGTTGAGGTAGTTTTCTTACATTTCCCTATATTGTATAAAATAATAAATTATTTGAATAGTTCTATTATCTGTCCTTAACTGAAACATACAGTGCCTGTCCTAGTTCCTCAAAAAGCTTGTTAATATGCAATCACCTAGTACAACTGCTAAGTTTTTAAAGGTCACCTATGTTTTATTCATAAAGGGTGGTTTTCTGGAGGGAAAAAGGTTACAGTGTCATGTAATATCATATTCTGATAGAGGCTCGGCTTCAAAAATGTATCTCCTAACAGTTTGTAGTGAAGAAAGGTACATTTGTTTGGGAGCTCTTAGTTTGACTGAGATCTGCCGTGGATTGTTTGCTGTGTCGGAAGAGCACAACATTTCTCAGGCATATTTAAAATATTTAGACATTATTGGTGTCTCTCTTGTTTGCTCATTACCCCAGTTTCAGGACAAGAGCCATAATGGCCTGATTGCATTTGTTTATTTCCATTTAAAGCACTATTTAAAATGATACCAGTGGGAAACTGGAATTCAGTACAATAACTGCAGTCTAGTGAAAAAAGCACGAGCCCCAAACTAATGGGTGACTGTTCAAGTTTTGATATCAAAGTCTGATCTCTGTGGCATCTGTCTCTGTGGTAGGGTTTCTTCTACCTGCTTTATTACAATGGAATGTAGGGTGTTCATAAGTACCTCTTTCACTGCACTTTTCATAATATATTGAGCATTTAACTTTCATTCAAGAGTAAATAATAAAAAACAATGCTGCCCCAACATATGCATTAAATGGCAACTGTTGTCTTAATTCTAGAAAACACCATTCTGTCTCTCACAGCGAATCAGAACATTACTGTGTAGCTCAGACCCAGGCTATAAATTAGCATCCACCCTTCCCACGCTGCAGCGAGTTTCCATCAGGATAAAGCCTCTGCACCAAGGCTACCTGGCACAAAGGACCAAAACCAAAATTTGCAGAAATACTGATCCATGAGACAGAAACAAGCATTTTGGTTTCCACAAAGCAGATGCTGTAACTTTCAGGGAGGAATATGATGGACATATATTTTATTTATTTGCTCCAAGAGTCCCTTTTTTTGTTAACCAGCTGATACATACTTTTCTCCTGGAAGGACTCACCAAAATGAATTATTGAATTTGTTTCTCGTTGCAGATTTTTGCTTGTCACAAAATGGGTGGTAAGGCTGACTATTAAAAGCAGTTCATATAGGGAATGTGACCTGGGTGAGTTAATTGGCCTATTTTAATGAAAAGCTCCCGATATGAAATTTCCAGCACTACTGGCAAGGGTGCCAAATTCAGTGAGGTTATGAAAATAAATGTGAACCCTTCAAAACACTTGAAACACAGGCAATTGATGTAATAAAACCATTTTGCTTAGGACAGAGTAAGCTGACTGTTGTTATTCACTCTGTCTCCAGCTGAACTCAGAGCTAAAAGCCACTTTACTTGCTGATCTGGGGATCTGCTGTATTATTAGCATTTTATTCAATTTTGGGAAACGTGACATTGCATTTGTAAGTGGATGTTGAGGCTCGGCCTTTTTAAAATGGACGAGGTCTTTGGAGTTATTAAATTATTGAGGAAACAGTTTGTCCCAATTTTCAGACCTAACTTGGCTTACTAAACAAATTTCAATGTAAATAAGGTTCTAAATCTATGCATTCATTAGTACTGTTTAACAACAATGACATTTCTTTGGCAAGAAAGCTTTCTTTGAGAGCCTATTTAGCCTCAGGTCACTTTAGCTGAGGCCCCAATGGCAAAGAGAGAGAAATAAAAAAAAAGTGTTCATGTCAATAAAAGTTTTGTTTTCACTTTTTATTTAATGGCCCGGTACAAGACTTTAGTTTGGCAGCTGATGGAAAGACAAAGGCCAGAGCAAAGAATGCATAAGGCAAGATTATATGGAATTTGGGGCGATAAATTAAAGCAGTTTTATTCTATGTTTTTATTTCCCATACCAGAACATCATCTTAACCGTGACAAAATTATGTCAGCTGGAAGATACAGGCCAAGACGTGGTAGCTTTGATCAGAATCACCCTGAGTGTACACACAGGGTGTGTACACAGCCAGATATGTTAACCTTGGAGGAGGGGGTTTGTTTATGTGATGTGATCCACCACTCCTTCCCACCCTGAGCCTCACGTCCAGCAAAGAGTAATTCATTAGAAATCAAGAGCTGCAGAGCTGCCTGTGGCCCCACCAGTGTCCCAGAGCTGTGGGTACTGGGGTTAGAGTTCTTTAGGAAGACCACTGAAGAAAATTTTCCAAAGGGTAGAAAGTATTTTGGCTGATAAGGCTGCAAGTGTAGTTGTATACACAGTACATGATCTTCTCATGCTCCAGTAGAAGTGTGCAAACACCCAAAGATATAATCTTGGTGATTTGCTGTGAGGTCTAAGAGTAATTCCCTACCTCAGAAAGTTCTCCCTCAGAAAACTCAAGTATTCTAGGTTTCCAATTAGTGGGAGGATTTTATGCTATTATTTTCCTTTCCAGAGTTCAGCAGACTGTGTGGTCATTGCTGCTGCCATTCTGTCATGTGACAAGCATTATGCACTTCACCAAATTTCTCCTCTCAGGTGACTGTAAAAGTTGAAGCACTATTCAAAAAGCAACATTGCAGCTCATTGACAAGTGCAGCCAAGATAAATAGTCTGCTACATATTTCATAAATATACATAGGTATGAAGTTTTGGGTCACAGAAGAATGTTTTTCCAATGTGTGACCATCACTCAGAAATTATGAACTTCTGTATCTTTTACTCTAATACTTCTGTATTAGATTAAGTATTTAATTTTTCTTTAAAACCTTAGTTTTAAACTTTAAATTGCTTTAGTATGGAAAAGGGCTATTTCAACTCAGATAAGTAACAAGAGACTAGAGGCCAAGTCCAGACTCAAAATCAGACACTCAACATTCCATCCCTAAAAAACATGACCTATTTGTATTTCAAATGTATGTCTGGGTTCATAAGTATCTTTGTGCTTCTGGTCTCAAACAGTGAAATTATTGGTGCAATACAAACAAGAACAAACAAAGCTGAGTGGAGCTGGGTAATCTGGCCTAGTGGAAGGTGCACTGTCCATGGCAATGAAGTTGGAACAAGATGATCTTTAAGGTCCCTTACAAAACAAACCATTGTATGGTTTTATGAAAAACAAGAACAATTATTTGCATTCATATTTATCAAGATCAGACTAGCAGGCTAATTGCTGGACTAGTCTTCATTTCTGTTATTAGCTGGTTGAGGGCCCTGAGGCCCACAGAGTACAGTCCAGCCCTGGGTTAATGTCTTTTACCTCTCACTAGTGAAAGCAAAAATTATTTCTAGCATGAGGTGCTGCCTCTCCCTTGTGAAAGTGATTTGTCCCTTTATCTTTTCTTTTCTCTTCCTGATTGAGAAGCCAAGTGCACAGCCTGTGGCTGGCAAGCAATGAAGGGAAAAAAAAAATATTGGAAAGATCTCTTCAGGAATGTTTGCTTCACTATATTTTCTTTCCTATAACTAATTATTCTGGCTGGACAAAAAATAAAATATAACACAATAAAACACAATAAAATCCTGGATGTGCATTGGATTCCCAAGTTTGCTAGGAGCCAAAATTTTAGGTACATGAAGAGGAAGAAGAAATGATCCTCTTCATTGCTCAGCCAAAACATCAACACCACCCTTGCCTGTTATTCTCCGCCGTGATTATCTGCTTGACGCACAAACCCATAAACCCCATCCAGTTCAGAATGGAGCACACACACACTTCACACAAACTATTCCCTGGTGCTTGGCTTTATCAGGGGCTCAAAACAACAACTGTAAAACACAGCAGTGAAATTTCCCCCTTAGGCACAGCTGTGCCCAGGGTTTATGTGCCAGCCTCCAGTGGGACTGACAGGGAGGGAAAAGGGAGCATGATTTCCAAGAGCTACCACAAGGCTGCTGCAGCTCTTCCAGTTTCCCAACACCATTCCTTTCTCTCATCTTCCAGAGCTGCCTCTTAGTTATAGCAGTGAATGAAACCCTGGAAATTACTAAGAGCTTCATGGTTTTCCACAAATCCAACATTTTTTCCTCTGTCACTCTGGGAGGATGCTCTGTACTTTCTGTCTGACAGCAGTTTTCTTTCCCTGTTGAGGACATCAGATTTCTCTGGGTGAGGGAACTGGTGCAACCATGATTTACGGAAGGTACCTATAGCCTTCCATTTCAGGAGACAGTCCAATATTTATAAAAGTAGTTGATTTTTTTTTTTAATTATAGTAGTCCATGATTTTAAAAAAAATTAACAGGGGAGAGGAGAACAATAATCCTTCCTCTCCTCTGTGAAACGTGCTCAAATATCTCAAGAAATGTGCTTCTATTATATTCTTGACTTAAGACATCATGGCCATAAGAGGGATCTCTCAGGGGAACTATTACATTAGCTTACCTCATGAATCTGAGCAAGTAACCTCTCTCTGAGCTCAGCCTTTGGATTTACCATAACATTTACCAGAAAATAAACAGAGCCTGAGATTCAAGCATGCCTAAGTATTAGAAAATTTGAGATAGAAATTCAAATGTGAAAGTGGACCAGGGCTTATTTGCATGTTCCCACATTTCTGACTTTACCAAAAATTCTGCACTAGCATTATTTCAGCTTTTCTTCATCTGTCTGATGGCAGAAAACTTAAATCTCTGAGAAATGCTTTTTTTAAGATGTACTTCAGGTTTTTGTGGATGGTGAGATCAATAAGACCTGCTGTACTTTAAATGAGCTGTCTGACTGCATCCTACAACACAGGGGCCACATGCAAGGCACAGCCACACAAACCACACTAAGTGCCTCCTGCCTGTCATTCTGGATTGTTTTCCAGAATAAAAGCATTCAGATAAAAATGGGTAAATACATAGATCTTTATCTCAAACCATTCATGTCTGCTTTCTGCTCATTTTTACCTTAAGACTTTCAATCAGCATACAGGATTTTCTCTTCTCCATTTACTGTTAAAAAATCCCCCCAAACTCACAAAAGAACCCAACCCAAATCTAAATCAGCCCATACTTTTTAAAAATGGGTTTCTGTAATATGGCAGAAAACCATTGCAATGAAGATGCTGTTTTAAAATCCTTATTAATTATTATCGTGATAGACATTTCCAAGGAATTTCAATTTCAGAAGCCTCTACGGTCAACTAATAACTTATTAAATATTACTCAGTCATTAAATATCTTCAGTTTAAAAATGAATATTTAGGGGATAGACATCTGGTAATATGTCTTAATCCTATTTTTAGATTAGATCCTCTTAAGAAATTCCCATATGCTTTTAGATAAAGCCTGAACCTTGCTAATCTTTCTGAATATTGTCTGCCTGCTGCTATGTACACAAGAGCCCCTAAAAGCTGTACTTAGGGGTTGTGTTTAGGTTCAGATTTCACAAGGTAATTGCGCTCCCTAATTTTCATGTGTTTTAGCACTAAAACCACAGTTAAGGAGGAGGTGGAAGGAAAAATCAGGGGGAGTCCAACAGTAATGTTTGCCTATTAATGAAATTACTACAAATGGACTAAAAGTCAGAATCAAAAAGAACCCTGACATTAATGGACTGCTTATTTGAACCAATTGGATACGAAACTGCTCCATGTGTTGGGACTAACTAACAAATATATGATTACATTAATTCCCAGCATTTAAAAAATGCTTGAAGTGATCCCTAATATAAACCAATAGTTGGTGGTGAGTGTCTTTAGTAATGTTCCCGGGTTTTAACAGCATTGCTTTATCTAAACATATTTCTTAGAGTCACAAACCCTAAAAGGTATAAAATAAAGTAGATTGAGATGGATTAGGTTAATTAATGGGTATGAACTGGCCTTTCACCTCAACAATTGTAGACAAGTTCAACCTAAGAGCTTAAATCAGAGTTTGCTGTTCTAAGCTCTAGTAGACATTAATTCACATCATATAATTTGGCAGAGTTGGCCCAGAAATGAACTTGCCATGGATTTGACCCTCCAAGTCAGAAATGGGGCAGCAAACAAAGGAAAAAAAAAGAGGGAGGGGAAAAAAAGGAAGAAAACCACAATGTCTCCCAGCTGCTCCCCTGACTTGTGGATAAAATCAGAGCATTTTTGAGGGTTTACACATGGGCAGTACATGTTGGTTTTGTTGGTTTTTTGGTTTTTTTTTTTGGTTTTTTTTTTGTGGAGATGAACAGCTGGGACTCAAAATGCAAAACAAAGCTTTGAGGGGAGTCATGGGACATCAGGGAGTTTCAGCTGGAGACTGGATTTTAATGCATTTTTGGGGAGACTGTGGCCAATTTTAGCTTTGAGCCCAGACTGACAGATTAGGTGTGTCCACACAATTTCTGTGCATTTACGGTGACACAACAGCTTTGCAAACACACCCAGTCACACAAGAGTTACAACATCAGACCAATTTCTCTGCTCTTACTTCCATGCCTGCAGCTCTGCAGGGGGTCACACACATAGAAAGGGATCAGAAATAAATAAATTGCATTAATCCTTTTGTTTTGTTTTGTTTTTATTATCTACCTGGAATTCAGGCATGAAACCACCAGATCATTATTCACTGATAACTGTGCAGGCAATAGCAAACTGTTCCACGAATAAATCTCTTCTCTGAATAAAGCCACGGCAGCTGTAATATGCATTTAATGGATTTATCAGTTTTACATTAAATGCCTTTTATTTGAAAGCGCCAATTAATTTCATAGCTGTTGCCTTTAGGTCTAGGCAAGACAGTTCATGGTGGTCTCCTGCCACAGCCGCCTCCTCCCGGGGAACACCGAGGGTTTGCAGGTGTGCTGAGCATCCACCACATTTATTTGGTTATGATAAGCAAACACAACAAGCACCAGGCCAGGAAAAGCAAATGTGGGAGCCCACACATGAAATGTCTTTCACATTCTTTCCTGGAGCCCCAGTTGAACTCCCAGGGTAAAGACCAGCAGCAGGAAGGAGCCCAGCTCACCAGGGGGATGGGAGGAATCCGGGAGCAGGGAGGGTGCAGGACAGATTCAAGGGAAGCCCTCTGTCAAAAACCAAGCCAGAAGAATGAGATGGAACCCTCCCCCAGGCTGCAGGACAGCAACAGTTACTGGCAAATATTTGCAATTTCGACAGCAGGATTATTGTCTCACTGCTAATATGACTTTTTTTTTTTTCTTTTTCCAACCTGTGTTGCTGGGATATATAGCACAGGCTTTTCGAGAAGGTTATGGTTTAAAGGGGGGGAAAAAAAGAAAAAAGAAAAGAGAAGGAATGTACAGTTCTAAATATAGTCTTGTGCATTTGGAATTGTGTTCAGAGACCAGCAACCATCGATACCATCCCAGCCTGACTGCTTTTAACTTTTGACATGCTGTAGGCTCTATGTGCAAGCCAGCTGTGGAAAATATCCTCTATTCCTATAGATTTTAAATATGCAATAACAACAAAAGGAAGGTATGTAAGAGACTGACAATGTCTGGATAATTACTGCAGTTTAATCTGTCAAAATGAACTGCTTTAATAAGTTTTATCAGAAAATAGGGCTGGGCAAGGAAGAAAATCATGGAAAAATTAGTTATTTCTAGTCTTAGTTTGCCATCTTGTTCTGCTAACTAGTTTATGCATTAATAATGTACCTGAGTTCTTTCAGTACTTTCAATGGACCTGCAATTTAGAGGGAATTTCAGTATGAAATTCTGTTAGCTTGACATTCTTTAGCCAATTTTAATTAAATTCAGCCAATGATTGTTTTATAGTTCAGTTAATATTCTTTAGCTTTCTTATTTTATTTACTATAATTATGTACTTGTTTATTTTTTTTTGTGTCTCAGTTCCTCTTCTCTACACCTTTTCCACTCAAGATAGGGTTCAGAGATCCTGTGCATCTCATGCTGACCTAGAAAGAAAGATTCCCCCCAAATCAGTCTTTTCACAGGGAAGATGAAGTCTGCAAAAAACAGAAGAAGTTGTGGAGTTGGGAGTCCAAATATACAGTTTTCATGCTGTCACCAACTCTGAATAACTGCATTCCCAGAGAGAAGACATTCCCCTGCCTCATTACACAGTGCTCCTGCTGATCAAAAGAAAGCTAGAGAGATATTATCGATGTATGAAGCCTCTCTGCCCTTTTCCTCCCTTTTTTTTTTTATTAAACATGGCACTTTTCCAGTTTGCTGAAATACTCTCATTGACCTGGGTTACTATTCACTAGTTTTCCAAAGCACAAGCTAAATTTGTACTGCTAAGGTTTTGCATTCCTGGCCTCAGGAGCAAAAAAAAAAAAAAAAAAAAAAAAAAAGTAAAAAAAAAAAAC
>VZUI01057459.1:0-18649 GCA_013401135.1 Cettia cetti | reverse complement strand
GTTTGTTTTGTTTGCTTGTCTTTCTGTACTACTACATTTGTTTATTTTAATATTCCTAGTAAAGAACTGCTATTTCTATTCCCAAATCTTTGCCTGAAAGCCCTTAATTGCAAAATTATAGTAATTCGGAGGGAAGGGGGGTTACATTCTTCATTCCAGGGAAAACTCGAGTTTTCCCTGGCAGATACCTGTCTCTCTAAACTGGGACAAAGATGATCAGAGGGCTGGAACATTTCTCCTGTGAAGACAGGCTGAGTCTCTTCAGCCTGAAAAAGAGATTGCTCTGGGAAGACCTTGTAACAGTACCTAAAGGGGTCTTCAGGAAAGCTGGAAAGGGACTTTTTACAAAGGATTTTCATGACAGGGCAGGATAGTGTGGCTTTAAACTGAGAGAGGGTAGGTTTAGCTTAGATATCAAGAAGAAATTTTCTACTGTGGGGGTGGTGAGGCACAGAAATAGGATTCCCAGAGAAACTGTGTAATCCATGTCCCTGGAAGTGTTCAAGGGCAGATTGGATGGGGTTCTGAGAGAACTTGTCTAGTAGAAGATGTCCCTTCCCGTGACAGGGGGCTTGAAATTATTTTTTGGGTCCACTCTAAGACAAATAATTCCTTGAATCTATGATAGCATGGTTGTCTGATTTAGGGCCTTCAAATGAAAAGAGAGTTCATAGCTGAGCAACTAAAAGTTATCTCAAATCAAGGAAAAAGGAGATGAATAGAGGAAGACATTCAGGTTCTAAAAGTTTTTCATTTAATTTCATCTCAGAAAATTATTTTGTGCTTTGTCTTTTGCTTACACTAGCAGCACAGCAAAAAACTTTAGCTATTTCAGAAGAGATTATATATTTTAATGTTGTTTTGAAATCTCATATTTCTTTATTTTGTTGCAGTGTAGTATAAATCATCAGATTGGGAAAATAAATTGCAGCAAAGAGTTCTAGTAATATTGGAGTAAAATATTTTGATTTTGTTCGTATAATCTGTGAGCTATATATAATGTAATTTTTTTTCCTGTAAATCATGTTGTCAAAATCTGACATGTTTTCTCAAAAAAGAAAATTTTAGATAAAGCAGCTCTTCTTGATGGACAGTTTCTTCATCAGAAAGAAAATTCAAGTTGCTTTTGCTGTAGGAGTTGTACACCCAAATTAGCTCAGAACTAGGAATAAAGACATGTTGTATTTGCTTGAATATTGATGGGACTGGAGCAAAAACCTGCTTCAAAATCAGAAGTACATAATTGTGGGAAAATATCAAACAGTTATGTTGCTTGTCACTTAGCACCAATGTTGTTTTTATGTCAAACATAAATACTTCCCAAATGTCTTTGTTTCATTGATTCTGAATCTGGTGATTAGAGGTTGCTGCTGTATGTGTGACCTATGATCAGTGGAATCAAGAATTTCATCATATGGATTACCAGCAACTCTAATTTACTTCATGCTCTTCCTTTTGAGATTCTTTCTAAGGTTTTATTTGGATCTCTCATCCACAATAGCTGCCACTTATCTTTGATATTGTGAGCCACGCCCAGCTGAGTTTTGTTTTTCTTGCCCTGTGTAGTCATCAAGAAAAAAAACCACTTTTTTACAGGCTTCCTTAAATGCTGTCATTATAGTTATAAAGAATAAAAGCCCAGTAACATACAATCCATATTCATAAGGCAGAATATAGTTTGGGGCACAGTTTTTGTGTTACATTCCATATCCAGCATGCACTTGATTACTCCTGTAAAATATTTCCAAGTGGCTAAAATAACCTTAATGGAAGGACACAGACTTTACTAAGCCTGAAATGTGATTCAAAAGTTTGCTTAAATTCTGCTGGATTCAAAGGTTTATATTTATTATTCTTCTGATTAATATGCATTCAAACACTTTAAAAAATAAATTTAATTTAAATTTTTTATTTTTCAAGAGAAATATTGTCATTTTGTTTTTAAATATAAGTGTTAAGAGGTTTGCAAATCCTACACTTCTATCAGATATTGCTACTGCAGGATATTGGGATATCCAGCAACTCTTCTGAAAATTATCAGTAGAAAGAGGTATTAACAATTTCGATAAAATACAATCTGCTCTGAACTTTCACCCACTGGTGACTATAACTCACATCTACTAGCTAAAGGAAACCATACAACAAAATGTAGAAGTGAATTAACTGTTCAGGGGAAAATCAATATATCCTTGAAAATTGCAACTGCTTAATTTGTTTTGTGCTACAGCCTGTTTTTTAGTATTGTAACATATTAGTACCACACTATTTGACTCTCTAGACATGGCACATTATATCTTGGAAATCTCTGATATTTCAAGACCTGAATCTAGAAGTGGAGCAGCACTGAAGAAGTTGTGCTTATTGCCAGAAAACTACTGTTCTTAAATGCAAATCACCAATTACCCTTTCCAGAGAAATCCTGCCAGGATTCTTAAGGGTCTTTTACAACCTAAATGGTTCTATGATTCTGTGATTTTGCAAGAAAGCCAAACACTGACAGTGGAGGAGAGAATAAGATGACTTCAAATAGGAGGCACTGGTTCCTTGTGAAGTTTTAGGGAAGCTTGTGAAGACACTTTGTAGCTTAAGGGAAAAAGAAATAAAAATTTAGAAAATAATTATGGAGCTAATATTTTTTCATTGGCTGAGAACTATTTCAACATTTAGCTAAATCAAATAAATGGCATATTTATTCAATCTGTGGGTCTGTGAATAGGTATGGCTATAATAAATTTATCTGATTTAATTTGCATTGTTTGAAAGGTTGGCATTTATGGTTCATTGGAATTCAGATAAAGCTGGTTAAATGATATGTTGGTCCAGGCCAACAGATTCTGCTTCATGTCATATCCGTAGGCTTTAAATTTCCTATTGAGTTATGACACAATTCATTCCTCTCTGACATTCCACATTATTAGAACACAGCAACTGAACTATTTCCCTAACTTTTCTTTTCTTAGCGTTCTGTTTTAGGAACCGAACTCCAAAGGCAGTCGTGCTGGCTAGAAGCTCCCATGTTATCCATACATACACGTTTACCCAGGACAGCCACTGGATCACACACTGCAGACCAGTGCAGGTTACAGGCCACATGCAGCTACAGTTTGTGGCTAAATAAAATGTGGCCGCAATTAAACAATAGTAAAATATTTTGATTTCCCTCAAGCTCTGAAAACTTAGATTGTAAGAAAGATTTTAAAGTTCTAAGGTTTTGAAGTTTTCCCTCTCCTCCTCCTTTCTGTTTTGCTCTTCAGTTCTTGGGGTTTTTCAGGTTTTTTGGGGATATCTTGGGTTGGTTTTTTTTTTTTTTTTTACTACTGCATTTCTTCTTGTCTACTTGTATACAACTTCAGTTAAATGTGGGGAAAGAAGCTTTTGGCTTTTCTGTCTCCAAAATGTGCTGTTCTTGTTAATTCATATATATATATATATATCCCAGTATTTAAAACCTTCTTTAGTTTCAAACATCATTGGCTAAAGAAAAAGAACCACCTACCCAAAAAACCCCAATAGCTTGAGCAGTTATTATTGTCCTAAATTTAGATAATTCTTACACAGCAGACCAACTTCAGTCCAGAAGTCCAGCATCACTAGAATAAAAAAAGTTTGGCCATGCAGTTTTCTTTTACACAAAAAAAATATATTTTATAAAATTATGAAAATATTTTGTTCAAGATAAATTTTTTTGCATTACTTCTAGAATTTTGTTTAATGCATAAGTGAACAGGAGGGAAATGTTAACACTTCTCATTCACTCTTCAGGCATTACAGTAGAGTTATTTCAAAGATCATTATTTTGCTAGTCCAGGTATTCTATATGAATGCTCAGGTAAAGACATAAAAATATATGTTATTTCTAAAACTTTTGTGCAAGTAATTCTGATACTGGGGATCCAGACATATTGGGGTAGTCAAGTTGGAAGATGGAGGAGTGTTTGAGTCAGCATCTTTCCTTGTTCTCTGCATGTACAATCACAAGAAGAATATTGCCTATGAATTGACTTTTACTGCCATGAGTAAGAAACAAATTCACTGAAATTGAAAATTTCTCAATAGTGTACCTGAAGAAAATTAATTCAAGAGATGGAATATCATGCAAAGCTCATTTCTCTGCTGTGACAGCAAACATTTACTTATCATCTTTTTTTGCAGATCAAACTTGATCCTACAGTAGTTTCATTCCTTCTGTTCCTGGTAGAATGCTGTCCTAGATGACCACCTTCGTTGTGAGATATCTTCCATCTTAAATTTTAATCATAACATTTTATACATAGTTATCTCTTCAGTTTTTTTAGTCTTTGTGTTTATCATCCAGGAGAACTTATGAGGAAATCAGCTGTATTCACTCTTGATCTTCTTTTCCTAACCAAGATTTATCTATTTATTTCAGCGTTCTTCAAAAAAATTGTCATCTATTTAACTGACCATTCTAATAACCATCCTTTTACTGTACTCCAGCCTGAATTAATCTTTGATTGGTACAAAAGAATGAGGACACATCAGTCTCTCTTACCTCCTTTAGATCCAGTGGCCAAAAACACTGGAAAGCTGAATCATTGAAGAAGAGCAAAAGTGGTGATATTAAATTCAGAGGCAAATATCCACTCTGAGCTCACAGGAGCTGACAAAACTGTTTTTACAGTTTACACTCTGCTTTTACTGTTAACTAAAAGCAGAGTGTGGGTGCCAAGCATATCCACAAGCCACCCCTCAAAACCTCTACATTTTACCAGAAATTAGTAGCAGTCATAAATGTTAGACACTTTTTAGAATGAATAACAAATCCTCCAATAAATCCTCCATGAACATTCTACTCTACCATTTCTGAAAATGTCACACATACAAAAAAGAATGTCTAAAAATTTACTTTCTTCAGACACTTAAAGTTGTGGCTTAATTCTGAAATAAAACTACCTAATAAGGTGCTAGTGTTAACTGTTTCTATGTTAAACTAAATTATTTTAAATTCCTCTGAACAATATCAGCTCTACTCAGTAATACAATTTCAGTAATTGACAATAATATAATAAAGTAATACAATAATATAGTAATAAGATAATTGGCGCAGGTGTTCTGAAGTACTAAGTTGATACTCCTATCAATAATTATTAAGATTAATTTCCATATACTCAAGGAATTTGAAATATCATTCAGGTTATAAATAAATGAAATTTAGGCTAGTTTGATTGTAGCTAATTCAAACATTTATATACTTACATATATACATAAATGTGCATGTAAGTGTAAATATGGTGTTTGTATACAATTTAAGTACCATTGGCATAGCATTTCGATGTAGATGCATACATGTGCACACATAAAATAATATTGAAACACACAAAATCAGCACTCACCAAGGTAGGCAATGTCAACAGTGGTAAATTCTGTGTCTGAGCACTAGATTCAGGTGGATAGGGATTCTCAGAGCCAGGAAAACCCAAACAAGAGCTGAGCATACGGTGGGTACCATTAAAAGAGATGATGAGTTCTTGTATTGGGTGACTCTCCTGTAAGGGTCACTAAGGTGCTCATCTATCAGCCTGGCAGGGAGTCATGAGAGAAGAAGGTGCCTAAAATCACAGAATCTATTTAAGGTTAAGGGCCTATGTGACTAACAGGCAAATGCATCTGAGTAGAACTGACCCATTTACTATGGACTGAGGAAATTAATATTGAAAAAATTGCCTTCTGAAGATTTTTATTTATCTTTTTTAATTACCTAGACAACCTATTAAATTACTCTTAGAGCTTTAAGTTAGTAGTTGAATTCTTCCATCGTTCTTAAAACTCAGAGATATGAATTTTCTCTGTAGAAAAGCTAGAATATGGTCAGGAAGAATAGAATAGAATAGGAAAAGAAAAGGGAGGGAGGGGAGGAAGGGAAGGAAGGATCAAAAAAGGTTGAGGGGAAGTAGAGAAAAAAGAGGAGGTGAGAATGGAGAATAAGAATTGTCTAAGGAACCCTCCAGTGTTTAGAGTGAGAATGAAAAAAATCAGGCAGTGGTATACTCAAAATTGGAGTGACTGCACTGATCTAATGGAAGGGTCCTCTTTTAAAAAGCAAAGAAAACTTGAAAAATTATTACAGTAAAAATTGATTGAAAGGAAAATTCATGTGAGACAAAATGAATAGGAGATAAAGAGATTAATAGAAAATACCCATACAGAAATAGGTTTTCTGGAGATGGAGTATGAAAAAAAATTTATATCATCCTGTTTAACCAATAAAGGATTAATTTTTCTTTAACCTTTAGCTTCTATTAATTCTTAGTCTGACATAGAGTACCACAGGATGAAATTGATCTCATCCAATCTTATCCACCTAAAATGTAGATATCTAGTTTAAGCCTATTCCAAGACAAAATCTAGATTTATGATCTCATTCCTGTAAGGTTGAAGTGATTTAATTAATTTGTAAAGAATAAAAAACCTTCTGTGGAAAAAAAATCTAGATTTTTTTTTTTGGGGGGATACATATCCAATACCAAATCTTTCAAGGAAAATTATGCCAGTGCTATTCCCCATCTAGAAAACTCTTGCCAACTTTTTTCCACACTGGGCATTTTATATCCGCTTCTGTTCATATCTTTTCTAGTCTTCCTTGTCACACAATAGACTAGCTGCACTGCAGACTAGATCCAAAGATGTCTGTATAATAAAACCAATTTGTAGAAATTACTGTTCAATCAATTTATAATTAGGATAGAAAGGAGAGAAAGAAAGAAGAATAAGATTGTCTGTTTGTTCCCACTGTTAGAGTTAGGGAACAGCGTGACTAATTCTGTCTACATCTTGCAGCACAGTCCTGTGTCAGTGATGAGTTATTTAAAAGGTAGCAGTACATTAGCTAATGAGAAAAGATGCTATTTAAATTGAAATTAGTAGTATGGGAGAAATGAAGACACAAAAGATATGTAGTGGTGTGACTGCGTCTCTAAGTGTGCCACAGGAGCACAGGTATGGAGAATGGCCTTAGTCATGGTAAATTCATTGCTGGATGGAATCCCATAAAAAAGTACTTTTGTACAGAAATATAGCAAACACAGCCTTACAGTGCAACTTATTATAGCTAATTACCATCGTGACCCTAAGTGCTGTGTCAATTTTTGTTTTCCAAGTAGTTCAGTTATGGCTTGGTACTGCTTAGTGCACCTTGAGCGACTCATTCAAGACTGTAAAGAAGCCTATGATATTCAAAGGCTGTAATGAAGCCTCTCTCTGTGATAGAGATAAGAGGTGATCCCATTTCTGTTCCTCTGTGTGATCTCTCAATCATAAGACTTTTGTGAACTCCCTGAAGTGCTGGCATATTTAAATGCTAGTCAAACACATGAATGGCTTTCTTTTTTCAATGACTACACAGAAAGTACAGTCTACCTTCATTACAGAACTGTGTGTGTGAGATCTTGTTTTCACTCAGGAAAAGCACTATTTTAAACTTTTCATGCAAACAAAAATTCAGTATTATCTATCTAGATAAAACATACAAATTAACAACCAAAAAAATATTTCAAAACCACTAAAAGGTTAATTGTTGATATCAACCATTTCAGTTTACCAAAACTCCTCATAAATGTCAAATAAGTTTACATTTTTCTAGTTTTTAATTGCTCTTTAAAAAACTATAAAGCATATATTATCATTTGTTCAATTTTCTTCCTTAGTATTTTTAAAAATCTGCTTGGTACTGGGAAGCCTCAAATACATTTTCTGCATACCAGAGCTTGATTTTTTTCACATAGTTAAAGGCATACTATTGTTAATTTACTTGTATAAACCATTTTCTACAATGACATTCCGGTATGATTATTAATATTAATTTTTGAAAAGACTTTTTAGTTTCTATGGAAAATGTCAGCCTGATATGTTTCCATTTTCTCCTTTCTTTCTTATCTGTTTCTTCTTTCTCAAAAAGCACTCTCAAAAGGATAAAACCTGGACATGAAAATGTAAATCAGCTATACTGAGTTTCTTAATCTTATTAAAGCCATGATATGGTAAATAATTTTATGAAAGATAACATTGCCTAATTCAAGACTTTATTTGGCAGACTCTCAAATTGCTCATCAGAGGACCACCTATCAAACATGGAACAGCTTAGGCAGAAAACAACTAAAATAAATCTGAAAAAAGGCAGAAAATACATTAAAGACTAAGAAATACATTGCAAACATTGAACACTAATAGAAAAGTTTTTATGTGGTTATTTTTCTGTTCACATATAATGACAAAATATTTTAACTTTTATGATCTGATTAGTAAATTGATTTTAAAATGTCTTTTATTTACTTGGTTTGATTTTTCTGCTCTTAATTTGCAGACATTTGTCAACTATATGGTGTGGAAAGCCTAAAAATAGCTGTGAACATGGGTCCTGTACTATCTATGTATCTATCTATGTATCTATGTATCTATCTATGTATCTATCTATCTATCTATCTATCTATCTATCTATCTATCTATCTATCTATCTATGTTTTTATATATATATGTATGCATATTTATGTATATATAAATTTACACATGTAAACCAATATGCTCATTTAAAGAGCCATTTTTCAGGTAGAACATGCACAAATATAAGCATAATTTATTAAATATTGTATTCATAAGTTGTATTTAAGCAAGTTACAGAGCAGCTTTAGTGGGAAGTTAGAGCAGCATAGAAAAAGCAGAAGTTTTTGGGTGTGGGGTGGTTTTTATTTCTCTAGCACACACCAAATCACTGAGTCATACAAGGTCATCTTCATACTCAGTAAAATAATGTGTAGTCTCCTGCAAGAAAACTTGAAGTATTGTTCTTCCTAGTGAAGAAGGAGTGTCAAAGATTGCTTTACAGGTTTGTTCCAGTGGGGTTGCTCAGCAAAACTGCAACTGGATGGCAATAGGAGAATGACCTACAATACCCCTTCTTCAGCAGCTCAGCTTGCCATCTTTCACAGTCTCATACATGGTCAGTTCAATCAGTTTAGCAAGGACCTATTTTGAGAGGAGTGCATTATTTCTGGCTCAGATGGAGCTACCTTTTTTCATAGCAGCCCATATGGGGCTGTGTATTTTAGATTTCTGACCTGCTTCTCACTCTGCCCCCACAGAGAGTAGGCTGGGGATATGCAAGATGTTGGGAGGGGACACAGAGAGGGCAGCTGACCCAAACTAATCAGAGGGATATTCCATGACGTATGACATAATGATGAACAATAAAACTGTCAAGTTTAGGTTGATGGGGTTTTTCCCACAGTAGCTGTTGCTTGGGGACTGACTGGGCATCAGATTGCTCTTGAAAGGTGGCGAATGATTGCCTTTGCATAACTTGTGTGTGGGGAGGGGGGGGTTCATTTTTTTCTTTCCCTACTGTTATTACGCTATCCTTATCTCAACTTTATCTCAACACAGGGAAGTGAGTGAGCAAGAGACTGGATGAGGGTTTAGCTGCCAGCTGGAGTCAATGCAGTGCAGATGACAAGGAAAACTTAGTCTTTAACATTTTGATTAAAAAAAAAATAAAAATAGCTGGAATGTGAAGTTAGGGTGGGGAAAAAAAAAAAAAAAAGAAGAGAAAAAAACCCACCCAAAAATATACTGCTCATACAGTACATATGAGAATTGATACCCAGAGATTTAGGATCTTCACATCAGTGCTGTTACCTAATGAAACAATTTTGCTAGGGATATACTGGAATCTCCTTAATATACATTCACTGAATCCAGATTTAAGGTCTGTGTATTTTTCTACCTGAGTCACGGAACTGTTGTTAGAATCACGTGTTAAAATTAGAGAGCCTGAACTTATCAGGAAATTAAAATAAATTCTTTCTCATATTATTAATCACTGATCCTAGGCTTTTTCAAATGCATATCAGCAGTAGGTGTGGAATGGTATTAGAGACAATTCAGGTTACACAGTTATTCTCTTAATCACTATACATATACTGAATGTTTCTGTAACTGCTCACAAAATATTACTTTTTTTGGCAGAATTTCTTGATGGTAGACTTAAGTATGATAAATTATATTTATTCTCCTTTGATTATAGAGGGTACTGACAATCCTTTGTTAGTTTTAGGATAGAGTCGTCATTTGGTGTGAACCACAGTATTTGTGAATCATACAAATTTTATGTATCATGCAAATTTATTTCCTCAACAGATAAAGAAAATACTATTGCTAATGCTTCTGATGGTGCCTCTAAAATGCTTAGCTGGGGAGGATCACAGCATGACATGCAGTGAACTTGCAAGTGCACACAGGCGTGTTTGATGCAACACAGGTTTCAAAGAATAATAGCTCCTATTAAAAGTTATAGTCATTTACTGGGCATCAAGACAATACTAAACATTTTCTTTATTTAACATATTAAAAATTATTTATAATATTTAGTAATTATGTGTTGGAAAAGAAAAGAAAAAAAGGTAAAATAATTCCAAAAGGCCTTGTAACTCACTCGTGAATCCTTTTACACTCCATCCATGTCATAGCTTATCCAGGTAAGCCTCAGGACAGCCTTCAAAATCTTCACAGATACATGAATGTATAGGAGCTTCTAACATATTTCCTGAACCTGCTTTTCAACTGAAAAAGCCTGCTTCACTAACATGATGGAATACAGAACACAGCTACACCACAGCTTCTCATCATTCTCTGCACAAAAATCATGGGACAGGCAGGATGCCAGGGCCTTCCAATTTCCTGTGACTGCAAAGCTCATTCCTCAGATCTCCCCAATGCCAGTCAGGGTGGGAGGCAGAATAGAAGAATGAAGTTAAACTGGGGAAAAGAGGGGAGTGGGGGAAAGGTGTTTTAGTTTTTGTTCTTGTTTCTCACCATACTATTCCACTTTACAGTAAATTGCATTCATTTTCCCTAAGCTGAATGCTTTTGACCACAACACTAATTGGTAAGAAATCTCTTTATCTTGATCCACAAGCTTTTTAGCCTTATTTTCACCTACTGTCATGTTAAAAAGATGAGTCAGAGAGAAGCTGATGAACAAGAAAATGCTAAGTCAAACTTTAAAAAGTACAAAAAGAAATAACAGTAAATATTAAGCCCTCAAAAACATCACTGTTTCATTCATAGAACATTTTCATATCAGTTGCAAACATAGTACCAGAAGGTAGTATGAAATTCACCCCAAAGAATAGAAATGAAACTTTTAAAAGTAATTTTTATGATTAAAAGATGGATTCTGCTGTATTTCAAAAAAATTGACTTGTCTCCTTTTCAGACCAGTGATACAAAATTAATATAAGGACAATATAGGTCATTACTTGGAAAGAAATTAGCAATCTTTTTGGCTTTCCCCTCTTGTCATCCTCATTATCTCACTGAATTACGCCACAGGTTCCCAATGAATTAATGTTATCAAAACTTTATCCCATAACCTTTCTTAAATATCAAGTGATTCTACAAAATCTCTTAATATTACAGCTGATCTTTTTACAGCTTTATGGAATGGAGATTAAATGGAAGATTAAAAACTTTAATTCAGAAAAGTTTTTAGAAAGATACCATCTTCCACATTTTCCAGTTTCCCAATCAAAAACAATTAGAGAGAAACTTATGCTAATTACCTATCTTAATGATATATAAGAGCATATCTGGCATAGGTCATTAAGTCTCCTTTATAAGAACCACCTATGAGGCATCAAGCACATTTTGACTCAATATGAATGACAGAACAATGTTTTCTTTGCTAATGTCATGTTAGTCATTTTAATCTTCTGGAAGTTAATCACTCAGTGCTAATACAGTACTTCCCTCTCCCTGTTAGCTGTGATCTTATGGTCTCTTTACTGTTTATCAGTTCCCCCGCACATTCTTGCTAGTGTTCATTTTTCTCCTAAAGTTTTTTCTACCCTGTAATTGTCAGGAAATTTAGAATTAAATGCTGGTGTATTCAGAATTTATTTATTGACCCAGAGAAATTACCCAGTATGCCATTCAATATGCAGAAAACAAATGTGCTGTGAAAGAGCACTGCAGCGGACCTGAAGTTCCTTAAAAAATAAAATGCCCTTTGACCTGAAGAAAGCAAGTGTTAAATATAAGGGATTTATATTAAATGTATGAGTAAGAGATGAATAAGGCATGTTACTATGTATGAATAAGGGATTGATAAGATTTATTTAGAATAACAGCTACATTTAAGAAATTATGAGAATTTCTCTACACTGTGCTTTGTAGCCTTTTCACTACAATATTTTGTACATGTGCAAGAAATTACTAAGGCCCTGTGTTCATCTTGACTCTAGGCAGAAATGCATGTGTTTAACAGCTGCTTCTTCTTATGAATGAGTTCAGACACTTTCTTGGTATTTGGCCAGACAGTTACACAGTCTAAATTTCCATAGAACTCAATTATTCTAAGGGCCCAAGTGTTTTGTTTTATTCAGCCTGGGTCTTCAAATGCTGGGAACTCTCTTCTCAAGTGAGCAGTTTTCTCATTTTTAAACAAGTGATATTTTCAGTTTCTAAGAAAATTCTACCCCTATTTTATTCTTCAACTTTCCTACCACAACACTGAATAAATTTTCCGATATACTCAATGAAATATTGAGTATTCTTTTATCATGGCAATATATGCATATAACATTCATTTATGAAAATAACATATTCAGTGTCAACATCTGACAGAATTCTTTGTTGCTTTTCCTTCTTTTTTTTTTGTTCTGTTTCTCTTCCTTTATTTTCTACTAAAAGGTTAGTGATTAGCATAAAAACAATGGTCTGGTTTGCATAAAAATAAAAGTTATGTGTAAGTTACAACACTTTTGTAAATTGTACTATCAAAAAACCCAAATCTTCAAACCGTTATTAGTGTAAATCAACAAATGATTCATCACTTACTTCTTATCTTAAGGGAAGCAAGAAACTGCTAAAACTTTCAGTAAAGGCCAAATCCTCCAGGATTTTTCCATATTGCATGCAATAATATAACTCCAGAATACTTACAAAGAAACATAAGTAACAAGAAGAATGAAAATGATATTTTTGTTCGTCCTGTCTCCAAGACAGAGAATCTCTAAATCACAGTTAACACTAATATTCATCAAATTCTTAATATGGCGGGCTCTTCTGTGACTACTTTCACTGTTGTCAGTCTCAGCCTGGTTTATGTTCCTGGACATGTCCTTGTAAGTATCCTTATAAAAGTATTCGTAGACTATCCTGGAAAAGTGCAAGCTACTACTATTCTCTACCAGCTATGATAATCACAACAGCTTCTAACACATCTTTGTACGATGGAAGTGCTATACCAAGAAAGATAACACTAAGTTTACAGCATGTTGTGTCATATGACAAGCTGTTTGCAAAAAGAGAAAGCTACATTTATATTTTAAGATAGCAAATAATCCCAACTCTGGCAGAAAATAAAATAAAAGCAACAAGGGTAGGGTTTTTTTTCTTGTACAGAATTGGAAATGAGATGCTGGAGAACAGAACCACCAGAGGGGCCCTGGGGGTCCTGGTTGATAGCAAGTTGAACATGAGTCAGCAGTGCCCTGGCAGCCAGGAGGGCCAACCCTGTCCTGGGGGGCATCAGGCCCAGCATCACCAGCTGAGTAAGGGAGGGGATTGTCCTGCTCTGCTCTGCACTGGGGCAGCCTCACCTCGAGTGCTGGGGGCAGTTTTGGGTGCCACAATATAAAAAAGGCTGTTAGAGAGTGTCCAAAGGAAGGCAGTGAAGATGATAGAGTCTAGAAGACAAGCTATAAAAGTTGCAACTGTGGTCACTTGGTCTGTTCAACCTAGGAAAGAGACTGAGGGGAGACCTCACTGCAGTCTACAACTTCCTCATGATGTGAAGCAGAGGGGCAGGTACAACTCTCTTTTCTCTGATGAGCAGAGAATCTAAGGCCTGAAGCTGAGTCAGGGGAGGTTTAAATTTGACACTAAGTAAAGTTTCTACACCCCAAGTTAGGCACTTGAACAGATCCCCCTGGAAAGTGGTCACATCACCAGCCTGATGGTTCAAGAAGCCCTTGGAGAATGTGCTCAGGCACATGGAGTGAATCTTTAGGTGTCCTGTGAAGTGCCAGGAGTTGTCTTTAGTTGATCTTTGTAAGTCCCTTCTAATTCAGGATATTTTATGATTCTATGATTTCCTGTGGCAAGGATAGGACACATTTTACCCCTCCTGGCATGTATGTAAAACGCCACTCTGAGGGGACCTATAGGAAAAGTATATGGTTACTCTAGTTTTTGGTGATCTGAGGGAAAGTGTTAAGTGCTTTATCTTCATATTTACAGCTACCTTCAGAATGTTTTCAGATCTCAGTGAACTTTATCAGCGTTTACAGCAAATCAAGAAATTAATTCTGTTAACTACACAGAATTTTCACTTGGGTCATGAAAATCAATAGTGCCTATGCTGATTAGATTTGGACTTCAATTAACCTTTTGACTTGAAAGTTATCAGATCTGGAATTAAACCTTATCACACACTATATATATATATACATACATATATGTATATGTATATTAGAATTATTCTTTTTATTGATGTTTATTTGTAATGTAGGAATGCCTACACTGTGGAACATTTCCCTTAGAATATTAGGCAGTGTCCTAACAACAAAACAAAACACACCCAAATGAATGAGACTTCAATCAAAAAAAAAATACCACACTCCTGTCTTAAAGTTTGGAAATTGAATAAGGAAATATATTTCCTGCAGCTCTTAGAGTAACATTAGCCTGCCTCAACAGTTAAACTAGGAAACAAATAACTCTCACCATGTCTCTCTTTTTTTCCTTTGGTTTTTTTAAGACATTTATTTCTTTTGTAAAACAGATATAAAGCAAAGAGGCAACTGTTGATCTTTTGATCGTTCCATAAAGGAACATCCATATAACTTATGAAATATGTTAGATATAAAAATATATATGCATTTTATTAATTATTATAAGATTCAATTAAACTATTGAAGTATTGATATAACCAGAAAAATGAAAATTTTCATAAAGAAAAATGGCTTGGTTCATGTGGGTTTAAAATTAAGATCAAAATGATTTATTGATTTATTAATGATTCATAATTAGCAATCAATCAGTGATTCATTTAGGATAGATATCAGCAGTGCAATATAGAAATCTCCATGTTAGGAGGTTAAAAAATGCTGAGAAACTCTCCTTATAGGCAATTTCAAAATGCTGTAGCCTCACACCCATGCTCATGCTCATATAGAACTGCATGCACATTCTCCCACAGACAGTGTGGGCTACAGCCACAAACACCTCCTTTTCCTGAACATACAGGTTATCCCACTTGCACACACCTTCTGTGGGAGACGTAGGTGTTCCATCTTTATGTGTACCTGTGCTGTTTCCCAGGACATGTTCACCCATGGATCACAGAATTCAAGTTGTCATGACATCAAGCTGGCATTGTCATGGCCAAGGCAGAGGTCCTGATGTCATTAGGAGATCTCTAGCAGCACATAAAGGGATTTTGAAAACTAGTCTTTGCACTTCTAGGTCTCTCCTTCACAAATTTTGCAACTTACAGTTTCACACATTCTCATGCCACTTCTATAAACCCTTTCCAGCTCAATCACTCTTAATTTCTAATGCCTCAATATAATACCTAAACTAGTTTAAACTGTCTGATAGTAATTTTCACCTTTAAATTGATCAGTTTGGGCAAAGGTGCCCTCAGGAAGTTTAGCCACTAGTCACATACCTGTCTGAACTGCCAGGCCAAAGGTGATCAGTGGAAGTACCCCACAGTAGTGACCAGCATTGCATCTAAGAAATTGATTCCATCTATCTTGCAGTTTCAGAAAAGAAATGGAAACCTTAAAGATTCAGTTGTGTTCAAAGTCAGGTAGAGATTTATTTTAAGGTATAGCCAAAGAAACATGAAAAAACCACCGCTATTATTCTCTTCTTATTATTGAAGGTCAAATCCTGATGAGGTCTCTCAATCATTAAGAGAGAAAATCTCATCTCAGTAAGATCTTGCTTAAACACTGAACTGGCTTGAAAGGAAAGGAAAGACAAGGGGATCCATGTAGCTTCTTCCCATGACAACCTTTCAAACACAGACCACAAACTTATCGCCACTTCTTAAATTTTCTGACCATTTCTTAACCCTTGATGTTAGTATCAGTCATATTGTAGTAAAAGCCAGCTTGAATAAACTTCACGTGCTTTATCCCAAATCCAAATTTTCTCCAAAGCTCAGATACTCAGTTTAATCATCCACGCACTGAGACACAATATTTTGGGCTTATTTATCTAACAAAAAGATTGTATTGTATAGCAACAAGGCAGGATGGTGAAATGCTGCTACCTTCTCAAAGCATCTCCTTCAGAGCTGCTCCTTCAGAACAGGCCTCAGGAACAGCCATTTCAAGTCCATGCATACATGCCTCAGCAGAGGAAGGACAGGAAGGGCCTCCTGTGTGATATGTTCCAGCAGAGTTTATTTCAGCATCCCAAGGGATCAGAAGACCCAGACCATGTGCTGCTCGGTGGTTAAGCAGGGGTCAGGAACCGATGGTCTGAGGGCACAGGGGAAGTGCAAAGGCAGGGCAATGGGCAGCAAACCTGTGGGGGGGATGAGGGATGAACAATTGGATTGGGTAGGGTCAACTAGCCAATGGGGAAGCAATCTAAAGTAAATTGGCAGTAGTTCTGCAAGACACCATGAGGGAAGTCTTTTCTTTCAGCTTAGGCAGGAAAAATTCCATGGTAAACCTTTCGATGGAAAAGCCTGGAAGTTTCTCTGAGGGGATTTTTAGGGTTCCCACAGTATTTTTTTGTTATTTATTAAAAAAAAATCCTAAGTCCCTTTATAATTCATATATGCATATTGCCAGAAAATTAATAGAGGAAAAATTATCAATTTTTTTTGTTTGTTCATTCATTTTACTAAAAGTGATAAAAGCCTTTCAATCCTGTAGAAAATTGTTGGTATGGAAATGTTCAAGACAAATCATCAGGCACACAGACAAAACATTTATTCTGTCTGACATGTGACACTGCCAAAAAAAAAATTAGGACAACCCAAAGGTCACATTTGGAGAATCAATATGTAACTGAAGAAGAACTATTAATCACATAGGAGTTCACTTCTTCACTTCTCCTTATATCTGTTTTTAAGTACTCTTCACTCTTTCCAATAAGTTGCAAGCATATAGCAATAAACTACATGACACACACAATTGCAGCATGACTGTAATAACAGCAGCTATCTTTATAAAAGTGGATTAGGAGCAGAATGGGGATTTGGAGATGGATATAGAACCTTTATTAAAGTTTTGTACACTAGTAGCTCGATTTATGTTACAAATGAATAACAATAAAGAAATTTCATTTACAGAGTTTATAATCTAAGAGCTAGATACAAAATTAAATAAGTTAATCAATAGGCATTGGTAGACACAGTGAACAGAAAATACTAAAAAAAGCACATAAAGAATCTTCAAGACCTACTTCGTGTCCTGGGTGTAGCAGACATCTGAAATAAATCAGAAAACAAATACATAGAGAACAGATTTTTATTTTGAATGCTAGTGAAAATATTTCTTAAAATATGATGATGAATGACAGAATGCATTTAGTAGAAGAAAAGCACTTACTTAAATATTTCAATGTTAGTCAGATTTCTCCATGTAGAATTTTAGAATGGTCTCTTTTAAAGTATATCTGATACACTTTTTCAGATAAAAAGCTGGTTTTTTTGTCTACCAGAATTCAGGTCAAAAAAAGTTAACAGTAAATGAAAGTTCTGTAAACTTTCTTAAATTAAGTTCTGTAAAAGAACTTAATGATGAGATTTTTGTGAAAACTTCTCTGATAGCAACACTGTTCATTTACAACTCTACAAGTCCCATTACAATTGTCAGTTTTATGTAATGAAGGTTCTGTGATTAGAGACTAGATTGCACAGTTATGGCAATCTCAGCACATAAATTTATTTCTTTTCTATCTGAGTGTAATTTTTAACATGTGGTGACTAACTAGGTAATGTTGCTATGCACTCATCAAAAGATCGTGAAATGCTTCCTTACTTCCAAGAAGCCTAAGCAAGTTAAAGCACCTGATATGTCTATATGCATAGATTTGGCTGCAACTGCCAAATTCTGTAAAGAGTTTCATGATACAAACCAGTAACCTGTAGTCACCTCCTTCAGGATATTGTCTGACATGAAATTGGTCAGGAAATATAATAAAATATTCTAAATGCTGTTGCCTGTAACACTCCATCATCCTGGCTGAAGACAAAAAAGAATGATCCAATATGCTGCAACTGATATAAGGAGTTTTTTGGTTGACAGCTGGTCCAAATGTCATTTGAAACGATGCGCTTTTTCATGTATTGCAAACTGTAAAGCAGTTTCAGTTTCACACACAATGTGTTTTAAATTTGTGGCCTTTTAATGTTTGAAAAATATGCTTACAGTGGTGTAGTATGATGTATTGCAGTTTCAAATGCTACGTAACCTTAGTTAGCCCTACATGTTCTTCTTTGTGTACGGCAATAAATCAAAAAATAGCATCCCCGTAAGTTTCTTCCTTTGCCAAATTACCTTATCCTTGCTGTTTTATCCTACGTGGCCTCTCATCCTACTCTCCTCTCCTCTCCTCTCCTCTCCTCTCCTCTCCTCTCCTCTCCTCTCCTCTCCTCATTATACTGTTA
>VZUI01057457.1:0-35999 GCA_013401135.1 Cettia cetti | reverse complement strand
CAGCCCCTGCCAGGCAGCAGCAGGGCAGGACAGTGGCCCTCAGGCCCTGGTCAGCAGGGAATGGGCACATGGCAGGAGAGATGCCCTTCATCTCTGGAGCTGCTCTGCCGGCCCAGGAGGGGACAGAGGGCCCCAAGCCCCCGGGCTGAGGGCTGTGCTGGCTGGGAGGGGACACAAGAGCTGTGCTGCTCAGGGCAGTGTGTGCCCTGCAGGGCAGGGCTGGCAGGTGCCACATGTCCCCTGCAGCAGGGCTTCCCTCAGCACTGCCTCCCTCCCTCCCTGCCCACGGCTCTGCTGCTGCAGCTGTCCCAGCCCGAGCTGTCCCAGCGGGCCGGGCTCCTCCCCTGCCAGGGCTGTGCAGGGGCTGCTTGCACTGCCGGCCTGGGGAGGGGCCCTCACCGTGCCAGACGCAGCCGTAGAGCTCCACCCTCATGCAGACGGTCATGGGCGCCTTGGTGACGGGGATCAGCCGCACGAAGCGCGCGATGATGGGCGGCCGCAGGTCCTTCAGCACCACGTCGTAGGTGTCCGTGTTGCCATCGATCACCTGCAGGAGAAAGAGCCTCAGCAGCAGCCTCTCCCTGTGCAGGCCCAGGGCCTGCCGCCAGGGCAGCTGTGCCTAGCCCTGGACAGGGCCGATGCAAACAGGCACAAATACCCTTCTGGATTAGGGCGCAAAACCTCCTCCCCACAGACCTTGGCAGCCACATGATAAGATTTTTTTAAGTTCTGTTTATTATTGGTTTGTTAAGTTTGTCACCTTGTTCATCCCCCGTTCACCATATATGCACCCCTCCTAGAATGTCCTTCCTTCCCTTGAACCCCACTGGCACTGTCTTGCAGCAGTGTTCCACCCCTCTTGGTTCCCCTCCATTTCTATTTACCCCTCTGCACCACATTTCCCTATCCCTATTGAACCCAGACCCTCAGATCCGCCCCATTTGTCTCATTTATAACCCTGTGCCCTTGACCCCCTCCTCATTCTCGTCCCTGAACCTCTATTGTCATCCCTGGGCCCCTTTGCTATTACTGTTTGGGTCCCTGAATAAACAGCTTTTGGATATCCAAACGAGAACCCATCCCTTCATCAGTGCCATTACAGTCATGCCCTCATGTCCTAGGGTGACTTTATGATGCTTGTATTTCCAATCATCTGTTCTGTGATGGATATTGTGTTCTGTACCTTTGAGACTGATTCTGAGAGCGAACTGAGGAGAAAGAGAAGTGTGCAGTTTGTTTTCAGAAACTGCTCTCACTCCTCCACATTCTGCTCGTGGTCTGTGCTGTCTGCAGCATGGACAGACAGCAGGACAGATCTCCTGTGCTTTTAGTTAGTCTTTAGCTAGCCAAGGCAGAGAAGTTCCCTGGACTATTTATTTTCTTTTTTTTTTTTTTGGAGACTGTTTAAACCTGCTCTGGACTGAAAACCCAGAAGAGCACCCAGAGCTCACACCTGCAGCCCAGCAGGGCCCAGGACAGCAGAGGGACTGATAAGAGACAGAGAGAGCCAATCTAAACCCACAGCAAGGACTTTCTCAATTTTGCCATCTCTCCTCAGAACAGTGAAAGGTTTTATTGTTTCATATTATTAATTTTTTTATGCTTGTGGGCAATGTGTGAGTAGATGTTGCAGAGAGTTCCAGTTACTGGATGGAACCCCTTCCTTCACGGGATCTGTGGGTTCCAGCAACAGGTAACAGAGCTTGCCCTCATCACCAGTTACCTGCTGGCTACCTGATGTCCCTTCTCTTCAAGCCAACACAACTCCAGAGGTGCAGGCATCTTGGACTGAAGAGTTCAGCATCACCACAGCCACCCCATGCTGCTGCAGTGCAGTGACAGCAGGGACCCTCACCTGTCCCCTCAGTGCCACCATTGTCCTGGGAACACTCCACTGTTTATTTTGACTTCCTCTCCCATCCCACAAACACAGCTTTTGTAGCACACCAAAATGTGAGGGATGGGCAATATAATGGTAATGGCTAAAGAGCTGATCAAAGGTCTGAGTGAGCAAATAATTCATTAACGAGATAAAAGCTGTTACCAAATACTGCACTGCAGACCCTGCTGGGACTTCCAAAGCACCCTCAGTGCAAGAAAACATCACCACACCCAGTACCTCTCTAGCCTGGCTTAGGTCTTCAGACTCCACAAGCCAGCCTGAGGCAGGGTGACCAGGTCAGATGAGCTGCAGACCTGTAGGTGAGATTCCCAGGGGATTCCTAGCCAGGGGAAGTTTAACAAAGGCTTATGAACACACAGCCCAGAGCTCTGTGCTCAGCTCTGGAGACAGCATGAGACAACTGTAGTGAGCAGGGAAGCCTCTGAGTGTGTGGGCTCAGCACATTTCCTACTCTCTAAACTCCTTCCTCCTCAACATCCATATACCAAACACTGCTATCAGACACCCAGAAACTCCTTAATTCCTTGCCACCTCTGCAAATTTTAAATCCCAAAGCAGGCATCTGCTTGACAGCTTCCAATCGAGAAACAAGTGTCTAAGAGAAGGACACCCATGTGGTGTTTGGCATGCACAGACAGGCAGTAAAGAGCCACAGTTTTCCTGATTTGGGGAATCAGGAGACATGGACAAAGAAAGCAAACTTTAGACATCCCCTCAGAAAAACAGCACCCATGCACCAGCTCCACAGTAGAAGAGCGGAGAACCCTGCCCACCTTCTGAGAGGAGCAAAGGAGATGATGCTCCTTATGCAGCATCTCCACATCCTGCAGCCGCTGTTCCTGAGCATGCCATTCCTCAGCGCCAGAAAATCCAAATCACATGTGTGGGACACAAACCCAGCAGCAAGTTCCAGTCCTGGCCACTGCTGGTCCCAGTGCCCCCCACCCCAGGAATGCTGGATGACACCAGACGCTGCACAGCAAGCACAGAACCGAGGCAGAACACAGGATGGAGCACCATGCATTGAGCAGGATGTGGAGGATGTGCCTTGCACAGTGCAGCTTTCCAAGCAGAGGCAGCTGCCCCCAGGCTCACCTTCCTGCCCTGGCGGTCCCTCCAGGAGATCCAGCGCTCCCCGTTCCGGCTGTAGTCGATGCGGTAGGCGCGCGCAAACTCCTTGCCCGTGGCGCGGGCATGCCGGCCCTGGGTGCCCACCAGGGTGATGAAGAACAGCTTGTGCAGGTCAATCTGCAGGAACTGCACATCTTCAGGCTCCAGCAAACCAGCTGGGCACCAGGCACCATCCCCCTCTTCCCTCTGTAACCTGAGGGGGAAATCACAGGCATTAGAAAGAATCAGATTTCCAATGATTAAGGAAACATCCGGGACTGTGAGAATTGGGAGGAAGCAACAAAACCAGCAATGGCTACCAAATACCTCTGCCCTTTAGGATGATGGTCAGTTGAGACTCAAATCTTACAGGTAGTTTTGCCCTATGCAGAACAGCTCCTCAGTCCCAGATATCTTTCTTTAACTACTTGGAGTAATTTCTTCCACAACATGAATTTCCACATGGATCAGAAACAACCCTGCTGCTAAACCCCACATGGTAAGGCCTGAACTTCTGCTTTACCACTTCCTGCAGCTCTACAACACTCAAAGAGGAGCCATCTTAAAAATACATTTTAGTGAGAAAAGCTCTGCTTGAAATTATTCTGGGTCATTTCAATGCATATTGCACAGTTCCTGCAGTCATCAGAGCTGCTGGTGTAGGATGCTGCCAGGAGAGTGGGGGGAAGGTCTCCACTCCTAAGCTGAACCTTTTGAGAGCTGTAGTTGAGAAAAATTTATCCGCACACTAAAAATGTGTGGGTTTTTTTAGCAACAGATTTCTTAGCCAACAGCAAGCCCTTGAAGTGTCCTTGGCTGTCAGACAGGTACCACACCTCCAGCTGATGGGATCAGTGAGGGCATCAGGGAAGGTGGTACTCAGGAGGAGACACTGAGTCAAGGCTCAAACCAGAGATTTTAATCTCTAGCTGGTTTTAATCTCAGCTGTTCATGCAAGACCTTCTTACACTGGAATCACAGTAAAAAAAGCTCTAAAAAAGGCAGAAAGGTGACTGAAGTGACAGGGACAGACATCTGCATGGGACAACTCTGACCTCTAACCAAATGAGGCCAGCTTCACGCCCTGCCCCTGTGGGCACCCAGCTGCCCCAGCAAAGGGAGATGGCAAGGGATGCCCAAAGTGTTTGCAGCACTGGACATAAGCCATACTCAGAGGAAAAATCTCCCAGCTTTCAGACCCACAGGCCTGTTTAAACACTTAAAATGGAACACACAGCATCACTGCTCTACCACA
Source organism: Cettia cetti (assembly GCA_013401135.1). NCBI lineage: Eukaryota > Metazoa > Chordata > Aves > Passeriformes > Sylviidae > Cettia > Cettia cetti. The sequence continues at coordinate 31,731 of VZUI01057457.1, read as the reverse complement.
GACTAAGAAAAAATAGTATTTGAGCACTAGGTGAATTTTATGATTTTGGACTGCCTGAATTCATCATAAAAATAGAAGTATCATAGTTAACCTGAAATTCCTATCTGACTTGCACCAAAGCTGTAGGAATGTTTGATATCACCACTACAAACAATTCTAGGGAAACTCACATTTGCAACTCTTTTATGAATCATCAGCATAATAGCTTTGAGAAAAATAAAATTACAAAAAAAAAAAAAAAAGGAAAAGCTTATGATAAAGACTATAGGCTTCCTTGACAGTGAAGAAAATCATTAAGCTGCTTGCTTCACAACTCCTTAACTCTGCATTTCCAAGGTTTCTGAGGCAGAGTGAGCACAGCCCATTTCCTCAATAGGATGCTGTTGAAAAGTTCATCCTTTTAAAGGATTTCCTATGATTTAGTTTAAAGCACTCCATAAAAATCCCAGGGGCACGGTCCCTGGCTGACCTGTAAGTCACAAATCCCTTGGGGATTTATTCACAGAGTGACTGAAAGATGAGGGTCAGAGGAAACCTCTGAGTCCCCAGTCCCCTCCCCTGCTCACAGCAGGACCAGCTCCAAGACTGCCCTGTGCTCAAGGCCTGGTACAGCCATGTCCCCAAAAACTGAGACATCATCTCTGAGTCCCTATCCCACCACTTCATTCTCGTGGAGGAGGACTTTTTCCCTCAACATTTAACCAGAATTTCCTGTATAACAGCTGGGACCATTGCCATTGCCTCCTGGCCTTTCACTGTGCACCACCCAGACTGAATATGGAAGCAGCAAAGAAGGCTTTTAAGGGTGGGGGAATCTTCTTCCTCAACCACAAATCAGGTATCCAGGGGAAAAAAAGGACTGAATTTGTTGTCAGAGGTGAACCCACCGTGCATACTGGGGCCCTGTGGAGTCGTACCACTGGCTGGAAGCAGTGATGTCCTCGTCCCGGATGGTGCCCTCGTGCATCCCCAGGGGGTAACGACAGATTGCTGCAATGGGAACACAGGCAAGCAAACAACAAAGGTCAGCACTCATTTCTGTTAGAATCCCCAGGCAAGTTTCATTAAAAGGCTATCACACCCAGGGAATAAACATGGTGGTATTAAAATAAAGAATGCAATAAAAAAATTAAATACTTCATAATTATCATAAACTGAAATGATAAGTAATGCATTAGACTTACAGTGTCATTTAGTAGAGCCCAGGCAAGGCAAAAAATTTACAAAGAAACATCTTAAGAGCATGAAATCCCAAACCACATTATTGTTACTGGTTGCATGGGTCCATTTTACAATGACAAATTATTCATCAGTAATGATGTGACATAAAAAGGAAGCTTTTGTTCAAGATTTTTCTTCCCCTGGAATAAACTGGATGCTTGACTTGTGTTCAAATGGGAACAATTATTACCTTCACCAGATCAAATACAAGGGAGAAGTTAAACACCCATTACAGATGACAAGTCATGGAAACATCTGCTCTGTCCTGTCCCTGCAGCCTGGAGCTCACATCTGACCACGAGCCCCTGTCCACCATCCTGCCTCATCCCAGCCTGCTGCTGCCTGCAGCCTTACCTGGAGCAAGCACTTCTCCCCAGCATGGGAATACTCTCAAACTTGGTGCCTCCATGGAGCAGAGACACAACTGGCTCAAGCCATGGATGTCCAAAAGCTCCCCAGCCAGCACCCTGCAGATGCAGCTGACAAATCCTAGCTGGCCTCGAGGTTCTCTCTCCTGACAGAAGTTTTTAGACATGTCCTGGAGTATCAGAGATGTTTGGGAAAACTCTGAATCTGAAGGTGTTCACTGCCACACTGCTGCAGCTGCAGAAGCAGTTCTGGCTGCCTCTCCCTCAGGCAGGGCTGCCCTGGGAATCCTCCTGGTTTCCCAAAATCCCAGAATGGGCTGGGTTGGAAGGGACCTTGGAGATGATCTCCTGCCACCCTCGTACCAAACCTGGATACTGCTCAACAAGAGTTGCACTTCAAGGATCCTCAGGGGTCCCTTCCAACTCAGGAGATTCTGGGATTCCATGAAATCCATTCAGCAGGTTCAGAAGCTACAAGACAAGACAGAGGGATGAAAACCACCTTGCTGTTATCACTACACAGAATAAAGCACCTGAGGCTGAATGACTGCCTGACAGATCTGATGTAGAAATGTTTGCAAACAGAGGGTGGTGCTTCAATAGGGTTTGCCTGCAGCTGTTAGGCACTGTATCAGTGAATGTGTGATGTGCTAAGCATTCCTAAATCACTGGGTAAAGGAGATGGCTCCTGAGGTGACAACATTTGCTAATGATACCATGCTATTTAATATTAAAAAACACTTAATATTTCTAAAAATAGTGGAAATACCTACAAAACAAACTAGAACTAGGATTATAGCACTGTCTGTATTCATGGTCAGATGCCAGGGAGATAAGGAATAGAGTTCTTGCTCCTTCCTTCCCTGATCAAAAGGCAGAGAAGGCAACACAGATGGTGGAGAAAGATCAGCAGCCTCATCTTTACAACAGGGATTACTGAAATATGCCAAAGACAATTTATATTGAACAACAGACATCCTCACTGTCTCTCAAAACACCAGAAACAGGAGGCATCAAAAGGTCAGATAGGAGAGTTCAAAACCAGAATATAAATTCTTAACCTACTAAAACTCCAGTGCCACAGTTTCCCATGGGTTCAAAAAAAACCAGCTGAACAAACTCACAGCCACCACAAGCAAGTAAACACCCAAGCACTGGCTCTGGAAGCTGCAGTGATCTGAGGATATCCCTGGGGTAAAGCTCTGCAGTGTGCCAGCCCATCCTTGCACCCTTTCAGAACCAGAGGGATGGGACCCTGCCAGAGTCAGGCCACCCAGCTGGGTGGGCCCTGGAATCACCCAAACAGTCACAGGCCTGGGCTTTGTCAAGAGGCCTGAACTCCCTGGGAGGAGAGTGGTGTCTGCCTGGGATCAAGAACAATTGTGCCTGTTGAAAACCAACCAAGAGCTCCAACTACTGCTCTTACACTGCATAATCAGGTTATTTGGGGAAACAAAGCAGCCTCGACTGTTTCACTCTGACCTGTCCTACCACAGACCAGTACAACCTGATCTGTTGCTGAACTAGGGGTAAATACATGGATATTCTCCAAAAGGGTGGGGTCACCATCTGAAAGCAGAAGGTGCTTTCTGTGCTGCTGCAGTGGGAGTCCTGTGTGGTCACATCTTATTTAAAGGTCAGACACACACTGGCCAGCAATACCAGATGGAGAGCTAGGTGGGAAAGACTCTGGGGGACTGAGTCTTCCTGCAATCCTGAACAAAGCCCATTTGTTCACAACCCCAGGGCTGGCAGCAGAGCCCAGTGTACCCTTGGCATTGAGGGATGCACTCTGTGGGTAGCCACAGCTCTCACCAAAATCAGCAGCATGAAGCTCTCACCAAATGCACCTATCTTGAACAAAACCATCCTTGGGTTCTGTTTAGGTGCCACCAGGACCCCTGACCCCTTACTGTGCACTCAGGAGACACTGGAGCTCAGAGAGGTGGCCCAGCCCTCCTGTCAATGAGGTCAAACAACTCCTGCAAGACAAGAGGACTGCCCAGGACGCTGATGCACAGGTCTGAAATCACCCCCAAAGCAGCTCCTGTGGGTTATAGGGCAATGCAGGACATGCTTCAGGCTGCTCCTGCAGCAGGTCGAGGTCAGGCTAATCCACAGAGCTTGTGGCATCACAGCCAAAAGCACCAGCAGGGCCATGCTGCTGGAGTCTGGGAAGAGCAGGGCCAGCCCCAGGCAGAGGCATCAGAGCAGCTGAGGAAGCAAACCTGCCTGAGGATGTCACAGGCAGAGCTGAGAAGAGCGAGGGGTTAATTCTTGATGGAAGAGATTCCTGCAGGAGGTGGGACCACAGACCTGTGTTCAGAGCCCACCCATGTCCCTGGAGCTGTTCCTGCACCAACCACCACCAAAAGGAACCTGCATGGGACTGACCTGCAGCTGCCATCCCTCCTCCTCTTCTGTGAGGTTTAACCACCAGGAGCAGATGGCAGCTCCATGCTGGGTGTGTGGTGGGGTGCACAGTGCAGGGAATGCTGTGCAACAGCAGCACAGGAATGCTGCTGAGCTCCCCCACAACCCTCACTTCACTTCTGGCTGGTTGCAGCACAACCTCAAACCTCTGCAAATATCCACAGGCCAGAGCAGGATCAGAGCCAGCCACAAAGGACTCCAAACAAACAGAGCCAGCCCCAGCAGAGCCAGCACAGGCCCTCAGGGTAGCACTGCTGCCTCACCACACCTTCAGCCAAGCTGGAAAAGGATTAAACTCATTTATTTCACACACTGTCTCCAGCTCAAAACACCTCATTACAGGAATTTTTGCAACACATTGCAGACCATTACCTTATTCATCTCCATCATGACTGTATTCTGCCAAATGCTGTAGGATAAGAGGTCCTGCCCTCCACAGAGACTCACAGGCTCATACCCCTTTCCCCACCATATCTTTGTGCCAGGTGAGGTTTTCTATCTGTCCTTCCACACTTCCCTCTCCAGAATGCCCCTTGCTGGCTGGAGGGCTGTGCCTGATGCTTTGCTCACTGGTAATTTGTTTTCCACAGTGAGCACAGAACCTCTCTCTGAGCCAGTCTGGAGCCAGGTTTGTCCTGCAGCCACACAGTTAAAGTGATGGAGGAATACAGAGCTCAAGACAGGCCTGGGAGGATGTCCCTGTGCCTTCCTGGGACAGGCAGGAGTGTCCCACTCCAGCACAGGTGTCCAGGAATGTCTCAGTCCAGAGGACATTCAGGAACTACATCAGTAATTATCTCCATATGCAGCCTTTACACTCAGACCCTAGGAGAGGCAAAGAAAGGTGAGAAGGAGCACACAGAAGGTGGGAGATGAGAGGTGAGTCCTCTGCCAGCCTGGCAGCTCCCTACCAGGGTTGACTTCGGTGCCAGAGGGCTCAGGCAGGGAGGCCAGCAGCAGCATGCAGAAGATCATGGTAGCAACTGGAGGTGCTGCACAGGGTCAGACGAGTCCTTCAAAGGCAGCAGCTGCCATCTACATCTCTGAAAGACAAAGCAAAGAGAGAGGATGAGTCCTCCAGAGCCAGGACTTCTCAGTGCTGCAGGGTTGCTGTGTGTCACTGCCTCGTGACAGGCTGGGCAATCTTCCCTGCCTTCAAGAGAGTCTTTGACCTCAGCCCTGCTCTGCTCATCACCAGATCAGAGCTTAGTGAAGAAGCAATGATCACTGGACTGTCTGCACCACCCCTAAAGCTAGCAGTGCAGTCCATCTTTCAGGGCCTCAGCTGCCATGACTCCTGGGTGGATGGATGTACCCTCTTAACTGCTCTTAAACAAGTGCAGTGCAAAGTAATCTCTTCCTCATCAATACTTCACTTTCCTTACTAAACTAACAAGTAGTGAAACTGCAGCTACAAAATGAACCTGGGCAGTCCAACCAGGCTCCCCAAGCAGGCTTTATCCACCTGAACCTTGGCACCAAGTAGCCAAGCAGGCACCTTGAAACTTGCCACACGACTTCAAGATGAAGGTCCAAAACAAGGCGACAATCTCTCCCTGCACGTCCACACTGCTGCTGAAAGTGCACGTGCACTCACACGGCTGAGCACACTTCATTTCCTGCTTGGAAACAAGGAAAATAGCAAAGGCCTAACCACTGGCAATTCCATTGGAAAGCCATGATAACACCTAAAGGAACAGGAGGTCAGATCAGCAGTTATGTGGATTCTTTGTGTCCACATTCACTGCAAAGAGCCTTGGGAGGCTCCACTCCTGGAGGATAATTTCACAGAATGCAGGTTAGAGGCTCTGTCTCATAATGGAATCCCAGGAGAAAAGAAAACAGAACAAATCTATAAATGTAAAGTTGCCAGGACCAGAAGGTGTTTGCTCAAGAATCCTCAGAGTTTTAGTAAAAAGGAAAACAGTGAATGTTGGGATTTGTTAGTGAAGCAGGAGAGGCTATAAAAGGGCCCATCACTGTGCCAGGGCATGCATGAATGCAGGGGCATCAGATGCCATTAGTTCAGAGATTGGTAACAAAAGGCTCTCTTCTTCCACCCAACATAATTAAACTGAACAAGTCACAGCCTTGGATACCCAAGGGACTGGATATATTCACAACAGACAGATAGACCACAGCCCCTTAAATACAAAGGTAAAACCTTTGGCTTGGGAAATCCCCCAGCTGCAGACTGCTGGATGCCCAGAAGCTAAATCAGGGTTAGAATCACTGGAGCTTGCCCTGTTTTTATTCTCTTTCCTAAGGATATGCTACTGGCCATTGTCCCTGCTGGATTCCATCAGAAAAGATGGCTCGGAGCCTGAAAAACAACTAAGGGCCTTCTTGGGAAGGGAGCCAAACATGCAGGCAGGAGGGGGAGCTAATGCTGGGTTGCTGTGCCTTGCTGTGCCCAGCCAGGCAACCAAAAAACACCTTAAAATCACCAGGTCCCTCCTGCTTCAGCCACCTCCTGGCTCCCTACACGAGCACCCTGGCCAGGGCTGGGAAGGGGCTGTGATCCTGTGGCATCCCCTGTGGTGAGCCTGCAAAAGCAAAGCACAAGCCCAGATCTCAGCAGGAGGGTCTGGTGACCACAGAAGAGGTTTTGACCAAGCACTCTGCAGCTGTTTGTGCATCCAAGGTCATCCTTCCCCCCTGGAATGACAGGAGGTGATGGCTGCTGAAAATACACCTATTCCCACCATCCCAGGGCAGACAGAGAAGAGACTTTGTGTACTCTAATGGAGGGAGACTTTGTGAAGAAGTTTTGGGGCAGAGTTTGAAGACCGACTTGGTGGGTGTTCATTTATGCAGGTGATTTGTGTCCTGGGAGCTCCCAAAGCTGGACCTGCAAAGGCAACTGCAGAGGGTTCAGCACTGGGGAAGACAGTCCTGCCACAGGACCTGAGAAAGGGACCTGTTGTCAACATCAAGGCTTTAACTTGAACCACCTTCCTGGAGGAGGTGATGGGAACTCAGCAGAGACCTGCCTGGTGGTGCCCTGACCATGACCCAGATCAGCTGCACCACAGGGTGAAGTCCAGGATAGATCCTTCCCATGGGTGCCCAAGCTGGAGCAGCCACTGACCAGAGCTGCAGCTTGTGGAGGAGGCCCTGGCAGGAGAACAGAAGCTTGGAGACCTGGCCCAGGTGACTTCTGAGCTGCAAGTTTAAAAGCTCCCAACAAGGAGCCCTCAAATGGCCAATGGCATCACACAGACTGCACAGCCTCACCTTCCCTCCAGGGTCTAGCAAACTGGGTGAGCTTCAAGACTCAGGCTGGTTCCACCAAAACACACAGGGGTTCCTCTCTAATTTGGCCAGGAATAGGGATGGCTGGAAAGCACTGAAATAGGGGTTGTGGTTAGGTTGAGGGCCCAAGCCCCACTGTTGAAACGAAGAAATGAGAGCAGCCCCAGACACCAGTAAGTGTTCAGATGTCTCCATTTCCCATTTGGTACAAAAGCCCAGCAAAGAAGGATCAAGAGCAGGGGATCATCCATCCTCTGCCATCAGCACAGCACTCACTGGAATGGGTGCAGGCACTGGTGAGGGGCTCACCTTGAGACTTAACATAAGGAATTTCCTTTGACAACAGTATAGTTGGGCTGTGACCCCACCTTCTCAAAATGACCACAGCCACCAATGCCACAGCAACTGAATAAATGCATCACAAACAGCACCATTATCTCATCTGAACAAGCACCATAACATAAGTGCCCAGTTGTTTTATGCAAATAACAGGCCCTGTTCTGAATGACACCTTTTGTACTGCCACAGAGCCAGCCACATCACTTAACCACCTGAATGTGATGATAAGAAGGTAAAATATCAGGAGGAAAGAAGGAATGAGGTGTGGGGACAAGGAAAGTCACACAGAAATGCCCAAGCACCATTTCAGCTCTGCCGAGCCAGCAACCACACTGGAGAAAAGGTTCAAACTGGGGGCACAGATAGGTGTAGGTGCCACCCTGAGAACCAGAGGCTTCTCAGGGCTTGATGGGCACGTGGGTCTCTGCAGGTCCACAAAACCAGAGTGGCTTGGGGGAACTGCAAGCCAGAATTGGAAGATGTGGCCCTAGAGGCCAGTCTGGCCTCCAGGAGAGGAAAGGAAAGCTCCAGAGGTGATCTAGAGCTCACCTTCAGCAGCTCTGTGCCTAAAAAAGCTGGCTTTGAATTGGGTCCTTGCCTAAAGAGTATCCAAGACAAGCAGAATGAATCCTCTCTGGACTGTGTCTCCATTGTTGGCAGAGCAAAAGGTTGATCTGGACTAGTCCTGTCACTCCCGGTGTGATAACATGAATTCTCACCTTTGTGTGTGGCAGTGGTGAACTATTTCCAGCAGTTCAGCCCTGCACAGGGAGCTCAGCAGCTGCTTCAGGCCCTGCTGGGTTTGTTTCTCAGTCCTGGATCACCAAAGTGCCTGCCAGTGAGCCCCAGGAGATGTGATGCACAGAGGAGCAAAAATGCCATTTCTCAGCTTTTAGTGCTCCTCAGCAGCTGCTGTTCCCAGAAAGGTCAGCAAGAGTGTTCTCACACCTTCAGAGGGTGAAACATTCTGAAGGAGGTTCAGCTCCACTCAGGAGCTCCAGCTGCAGAAATCACTGAAGAACTACTGATGTTGACTGGTGCTGAGTCTTAATCTCATCCAGGAGTAGATTGGATTCCCAAATCACACACTTCCCAGAGCTAGGACACACTGGAATTACTACTAAATACAACCCTCTGTACAAACTGCTTGGGAATCATCTTACTAAGGACTTCTTCTGTGTAAATGGCTCAATATTTTGCTTTCAGCTGCATTAGAGTTCTTTGCTGTACTCATGCCTATCTTCCCACCCTGCCCACACATATACACCAAGTGCCAAGACTACAGCACAAGCCCAAAACCAGCAAAAACAGGATTAGCAACATCCTCTGAGAGGCAAGAAAGTGTTAAACACTGTTCCCAGGCCCAACTGGATCAAATTGCTAATTGTTAACAGCTGGCTGCAGGAGAATAAAATCCTGTTACAATCATTGGGAGAGTGGAGAAAAAAAATTCTCTTTGTTGAAAAACTCACCAAGAAATGCAAAAGAGGGCACTTTTCCCCAATAAACCCAGCAGATACCATGCCTGAAAAGCCAGTCCATGCCTCCACAGAGAAGCAGCTGGCTGTGACCCAGCGCTGTCCCCACAGCACAGGCTCAGCGAGCACAGGAGGGAGCTATTCTTCAGTGATGTGCATGAAGAAGGTGGGACTTGGAGCTTCTCCAGGTACTGTTCTCCCTCCAGAGATCTATTACGGAGGTCTGGCATGTTTGCAAGCCTCTCTAGATCCCAACTGAAACAGGCATTTGTTTTAACTGGTTTCTTTGCAGATCATTACCCAGGAGTGGGACCTGAGCGTTTGCTGCAGGAATCCCGTTCCAGATGCCCAGAGCCACGCCAAGAAACTCCATGGTCATGGGCAAGACAGAGTGTATCACACAGAGCTCTGTCTACCACAGGAGGAGCTATCCTGAATCTAAGCATCCTCTGAAGAGGTCCAGAAACAATCAGGAGGACTGGATGGCATCTCCTAGCATTCCTAAAGGAATTCATTGGTGAAGAAGCAAAGCTAATAACTAAGGCAATGGTTGATGCTTGAAGAAATAAGAAGTGTGATTTCCATTTTTCTGGTTCCAAAACAATGGTAGAGCATTTCTTTTTGCCTCAGAGTTGATCTGAGAGACCCCAGCCCCAGCAGTCTTCCCCTAGAGCATACGCAGCTCCAGCTTGGACCAAACGGAATCTGGTGATGAAAATGCTTAGCAGAAAGAATTATCACTTCTTAAAATGTTCTGCTTAGTTTACAATTCAAATACTGGCACAAGACTGAAAAAAACAGAGCAAGACTGCTGTCCAGAGAATATGGCCACCCACTCCAGCAGAACTGCTGGAGGGTGAAGGATGGACCAAGCCAGGCTGCCTGTGCAATAATTTCCCCTCAGGTGAACTCAGAGTGTGGTGTCTCTCTCCCTGGATTTAATCAACCAGGCAGCAATGGAGAGGCCTCTACATGACACATGGATGACACCTGGACAAACCAAGTGCCAACAGTGACACCAAAAATCATTGTGTCAGAGGAACAGGGGAGCTGGGCAGGGCCAGCAAGATCCTGCATGAAGTGCAAGGCTGCAACAGGAGATTTGGGATTTAGACACCAACAGAGACGGTCAGAAAGAAGAAAAACCCATTGCAATGTTAGGAACACAGTGGAGGACATTGGGCAGAAATAGTGACACCACTAAATGATGTCCAGAGCAGCAACAAGGCTGGACAAATGAAAACAAACATATTTTAGGTGAAAGGGTTGGGTTAATCAAGATACATGTGAGAAGTCAGCCAGAGGAACAGAGAAATTGAGACAGGAATAGGCTCCAGCATCTTCTCTGAGGTGGCATTAGGAGACCTGTCACAAGAGACACGAATGTGGGACTAAAAGAACAACATTCAGGATTGGCACTTGGGACAGGGACACCACAGAGCTGAGTCTGAGGCAGTGGCAGAAGAATGGGAACATCAAGGCCTGGGTACTTCTTGAGAGGTGGGGGATAGGCCTGCCCTGAGGCTGAGGAGGGTTTGAGCCTTGTTCTCCATGTTGTAGCCAAACATCTTAATGGGGTTATGAAGACAGTGACACCTCATTGCTGCTAGATTTTAGGAGAAAAAACAGCACAGCAGTGACCCACACCATAGCATATTACACTGGGAGGAGCTTCAGCCCATGGACTCAAACATGAGGCAGTGCCTCCCCACAGCCCAGAGAGATGCTGCTGTTTCTGCACAAGACCAAGAAATCCTCCAGCTTTTTCCCACTGCCAGTCAGCCAGTCCTACAGGAGTGGGGTGTCCTCAGTTTGTGAAGCTGCCCAGAGAACTTCTGTCACAAAACCAGGCTGGGGGATAAATGAACATGCATTAAATGTAATTTAATCCATCCAAGTAACAAGGCCAAAATGAGAAGCCATTAGAAAGACAAAGCAAAAGATAAGGAAATGCAAATTCACTGCACCACAATGGTGGGGTTTAGTTCAGCTAAACCAAAACCAAAGCTTCCTCACCAACCCAGGGCATGGGAACTCTGTGCTCATCTCAACTGAGGAACCTGGAAACACTTCCCACCAGCCTGCCAGGGCCCTGCTCAGGACATGGCCATTCCCCAGGAACCCCCCACGCAGCAGCAGGGGAGCCTCCAGCACACCCTCCAAAATACACATCCCCTCAGCTGCAGAGACTCCAGTTCCCAATTCCCAACTCCATGCTCCAGTGCCGCTGTTTCTGTAGGACAGAAGTGGCAGGAAAACAAGACTGTGCACAAACCAGCAGTTCCAAGTACCTCCCTTCTCCCTGCCCAAGCAGCAGTGTCCCTTACTGCCCCTTTCCACAGCTTCCTTCCCACCCTGACAGGCCCAAAGAGCACTCAGCACACTGACATTTTCACTGTTCCTAAACACTGGCATCTCTCTCCAGCTTTTTTTTTTTTTTTTTTTAACAATCCTTAAAATATATCAACTAAAAGTCAGCAATAGCTCTCTCAAGACCTACAATCTTCCACTGCAAAGTCTCACATAGCAACCATCCCCACGACATGTTAACCACAGAGATGACAGATGGGGTATTAAGAGCACTCAATCTAAACCACCTTCCTCCCTCCCTGTTCTCAGGGGGCTCCACCATAACCTTTTACTTAACTGTGCTCAAACTTGCACTCAGAAGGAGATCAGGTTGCTGAGCTGCAGAATTATTTGGGCTGGAGGAGATCCCCAGGAGAGCATCTAATCCCACCTCCTACTCCAAGAAGGGTTAGCACCAATTTCAGAGCAGGGCTTTGGGGCTTTGTCCAGCTGTGCCTTAAAAGCCCCCAAGGATGGAGGCTCCCCCCACCTCTCTGGACAACCTCTCCCACTGCTCAGTTTGAAGAAGGAAAACTTTATCCCTCTATCACAGGGCAGAAACTCCTGTTATCTCATCTGACAATCACTGTCAATCCTCCTGCTGTGCACCTCCTTGACAATCTGCTCTTGGGTACTCCAGAGCCTCCTCTGGTCCCAACTAAACCACCCTGACTCCATCAGCCTGCTCAGGGAAGCCAACATTCAGTTGTAATTTACCTAAATATTTTCTCCCAAGTTTATCCCCGGTGAGACAGAGGCTCCCTCCACGCAGTGAGACAGCTCTAGTCAGATTTTGACTCCCTCTGGCTTGTTCACAGGGAATCTAGGGGATAACTGAGTTTGTCCCATAGTGATGTCAGAGCATGGCAGAGCACAGCTCCTCAGCCTCTGCTTACGGAGAGCAGGGATCACATTCCCACTGGGAACTATTTTTGAGGGGTATCAGGTGGCACTTTCTAAATCAGCTCGTTCAACACGGTGCTGAGCAGCGACAGGGAGACTGGGACTGCCACCCTGGCACAGGGCAGGGACTGGGACAAGGCTCAGAGCCCACCAGCACTGCTCAGGTGCGTGTTTCTCAGCTCAGAGTGCACCAGCAGTGCTGAGGCATGCAGGAAGCAAAGGACATGCAGGGATCAGTCCCTGCCCAGGGGATCCAACACAGTCCAGCTCCCAAAGCAAAGCCTCCTCTGCCTCCTGGGAGCAGCAGCCTTTGGTTGACAGCAGGGTTGCACCCCTCAGAACCCAGGTACATGATGTCAGTGCAGCTACTTTTGGCAGCCAGTGCTGGAACCTCATTAAATCCACAATTTGAGGGGGTTTTTTTGGACATGATCTGCTTTCCATCAGAGCACAGGGATCGCTGAGCATGCTCCCTCTTTAATGTGACAGAGGTTGGCCTCCACTGCCCACTGGTTACCTGCTCCATTTTAAAATACTGCTACATTTATGTTTTCCCAAACTTCTGAACTCCTTTGGTCTTCCCAGATTTATTACAAACTGGCAGCCAGCATTCAGAAAGCTCTTTGCCAATTTGTTTTAAACAAACAGATTCCAGTGTTGCTAAAGTTTCAAAAGACTTTGAAATGTTATCTTGGGTTTAACACCCTCCCTGGTTACCAGTGCAACAGGAGATATTCTGAGAGAATATCATCCAGCTTCTCCACAAAAATGAGAAAGAAATGTTTTACTTCTCTGCATTGTTATCAACAACCAGTTGGGTTTAACCTTTCCCAACAATATAAGCACCACTGATGAAATCTATTTTGTTTTACAGATATTAAAATATTTCTCACTGCCCCATGATATATTTGCTGTGCTTTTTCAGCTATCTTTAGCTTTCCTTATCAACTGCCTACCTTCGAAAATACAACTTTACAGTAACAGGTCCTTATCTACAACCTTTGTTTTGCAAATTGCTCATAGTTGAGCCTATTTAAAAGCTAAAACATGATTACTGGGGCAAGCTCTTTGCAAAACCAGAAGAGAAGCAAACCTTTGCATAGAGCTGCACGTAGTACCTGAGAACTGCTGATTTTTGCAAGGGTGGAAGCCAAAATCCAAGAGACAGTTCAGTGAAAATCAAACCAGAAACAGGATTTTGGAACATCTACTAATTGAGCTGCCCATCTAGTCTGCCTCAAACCACCACAAATGCTGATGTTATCAAAAGCTACATTTTATGAGTTTTGCTATTTCTTTTCATATTTGTAAAAATAAAACTCAGAGCACCTGTAGCTGGCAAAGTGCACCTGCCCTTTGCTTGAGGAGCACTATGGGCTCTGCTCCAGTGGCACCAAAAAATATTAATAAAAATGAAGATCCATGCCCTACAGCCACAGGAAGATACCAGACTTGAGGAAGCTTTCCCAATATCAAGAAGCATAACTTATCATCCTTCACTGCATTCCACGGATTGCAAGAACTCCAAACACCAAAATGCAGGCGGTGGGAAGTGCTTCAGCCCTCCCACAGCACCCCAGGAGCCAGAGGGGACAATACAGGCTGTGACCTCAGTGGGGACCATTTCTCCAGAGGCTGAGCACAGCCTCCAGCCAAGGCAGCCAAGTCTGGGTACACACAGCTGTTGCATTTGGCTTGAGCAAACTTTGTTTATGACCCAAAGTGGTTTAAAAGTTTAATTTATGAAGTGCCTGGCAGAGATGGGAGCAGTGAGTGGCAACACTCACACATCACCTGAAAAACAGCACCAAGCCTGGACACCCCAGTGAGGATTTCCAGGCAGGTCCAACCATGTTCCACTGGGCTTACTGTTTACTAGTACAGCTCTGCAAGATAAAATTTAACTTCCCATGTACAGAGATGAAGCTTCCATTAATTAAACATTCCAGCAAAATACCTACCATGACTAGAGAGAGCTCAGAGAAGATCTTTGCTTACCACAATGCAATCAAAGCAAATGTTCTGCTTATAAACAAAGGAAAAGCCAAGAACACAGAAAAAAAAAGCTCAAGCAGTATTTCACAGCTTGGGCAAGGCAAGATGACCAATTCTGATTAAATTTTCTTGAGACAACAAAAAACAGAAGCCTACAGAGATGTAATAAGATTTAGCAATTACACATAAGGCAGGTAGCAGTAGGAAAATCATGGTATTGTTTGAGGCAGAGGCAAGAGAAACAGGAGAGATGAGAAGGGAAAAAAGAAACATGTAAAACAATGAAGCCTAAACCAAAAAAAAGGACCCCATTTACCTCTTTTCCATATTGAAAATGAACTGAAATTAAAGAACAACAAATTAAAACTGAGGAAATGAAATTCCACAGCATACCATGTGCATCGAGCCTCTGGGACATATTGCCACAGAGCAATGTGGGAGTAATTCAATAAAATATTGGAAGTAGATCTCCATAATAAGAACATCTGTGATTCCATTAACAGAGTGAAAGAGAGCACACTGGAGATAAATTTTCCTCTAGCCAGGCATAAGCAAACCAGTAACTAATGTGACCAGAAAGCTCCTGCACAGGCAGGTTATTCCACAGCTGGCTGCACTCAGGCTCTGGGGCTTTCCTGTGCCTGTGATAAGATGGGTGCCTGAGTAGGTGGGCTGTGATCCCAGCCAGTTTGGCAAGCTCTGCCTCTGTGGATAGAGATCACATTTCAGTTTTCAGCAGCTTATTGTGCAGCTTCTCAAAAAGAGAAACAACACTACCCACTTTTTTTTTTTTTTTTAGGAGATTATCCTCTGTGACACAAAAAGAGCAGATGAAATTTCAGCCAAACCTATTAAAGAAATACCTGTGGAGCTGTGAGCGACCCTGGAATGCTCTTGGTGGAAACACAGCTATTTCAGAAAGTTCTCAGCACCTGAAAAAATGGGTTTACTGAGGAAATAAATAAGATTTTATCTGGAGAGGGCTGCTACCAGAGAGCCCCCACGTTAACCCTAACAATGAGGATTCTCAGGAGCACCTTCCTGCATATTCATGCTCCATGTTTCAGGGTAAATGGGATCCTGAGAAAGGTTAACAGTGACCAAAATTGCAGTAGGTGCTTCAGGAGGGGACAGGGTTTGCCTCTCCTGGGGAGAGGAGCTGAGTGAACACAGCAATGCTCACCCACGGAGTCCGTGTGGGGCAGGAGCTGCTGGGGCTCAGGGGACAGGAGCACATTCCCTCACCTCCCCACTGCCCCCAGGAACTCACTGCCAGCTCCAGTTCTTGCTCATCTGGCCCAGCCTCAGCCCTGGCACATCTCAGAGCACCTCAGAGCTCAAACACTGCACAGGCTCCCCGTGAACCCCCAAAACCACTTCTGCCCAGAACCCCCCAGCCAGCATCCCGTTTGTGCCCACCGAGCACCCTGCCCGTCCCAGAGGCGCCCAGGCACACATCCCTGAGGGAACACCCACCATTCGGGAACCCTCCCAGAGCTGCGGGAGGGGAAACGGGCTGCAAAGAGCCACCCTGTCCCCACCAGCCCAGGCAGAAAAGCCTTCACCTCCCACACTGCCATCTCCACAAACCCCCTCACCACTCCCAGCAAGCCTCCAAAGGCTTTATCCAAGGACAGAAATGGGAGGGGAGAGAAGGGAGAGAGCTGACACCAAGCTGAGAGCCCGGTTAAGCTGGAAGGACCCTACCTGCCTCTGCCAGGGCCTGCTGAGCACAGGAACAACTGCTATGTCTCTTTGGAGCTCCACAGGTTGAGCCAGGCTGTAATTTCGACATTCCTTGCAACTTTCCACCAGCACACACATGATATGTTCAAACTTGAGTAACTCCTCCCTCCTCCCTCCCTCCGCACACACAGACAGGCCCAGGAGATGGCCCTGCCTCTATCATCCCAGTTCCTATAGCAACTCCTGACCCAGCAGATGGAAACAGAGCTGTTTTCTAGGCAAATCTGCCTTCTTGGATTCCTCTGCTCTTCCCTGCTGTTGGCCCCTCCTTGCTCCAGTGCTCTCCCTGGGGGCTGCTCCGCTGGCACCTGGCCCAGACTTTGCCTGGAGGAAGGCCAAGCTTTGAATTCATTTAGTAAAACCACAACATAAAGCAGCTCTCCTGCTCAGGAAGCAGGGCCCGTGTAGTCCCAGGGGCAGGCCAGGCACCACAGGCCTGCACCTTCTGCTTCCACGCAGGCCTGTGCTCTCCGGGAGGGTCCTGGCAGGAACGTCACCACCCCTCACCTTCATCCTGCCCCAGCCTGTGCCATCCATAGCAAAGGTAAAAAGCCACAGAACTAGTCATTTATTAGCAAATCCAGCCAACATAATTATTATAACCCCGGCACTTCTCAGACATTTGGACTTCTGCTTCCAAAGTCTTTCCTGGAGGAGGGAGAGCCCAGCTGTGACAGTGGGGCTCTCTGCGTGTTCATCACAACAGCTCACCCCAGGGCTGTCCTCAGGTCAGGGCCCGCAGGAGGGGGGGTGACCAATGCAGCTGTCTGAGAGCAGCACATCACATTCAGTGCCTCTTCTCTAAAAACACAGAAACTGAGGGAAAATAAAGAACTCAAACCAGGCTGTGGCATTTCAGGGGGGATAATTACCACGGGTGACAACAGGAATGTCATGAGCAGGGGGCTCCATGGTGACAGGACAAGCAGGACTGCAGCAGGACACACTGAGCTGGTCACAGAGCCAGCAGGTTGTGACACTGTGAGACCACCCAAACACACCACAGGAGCTACAAAACTGCTCTTAAGCTGCACAGCCCTGCAGAGCCCTGCCACCCCCAGCACCCACTGCCAGCCCTGCCCATGTGGGATCTGCTGGAGAGCCCTGGAGGGCACAGCAGGATGGGGCCACGCTCATGTGGATGAGAAGGGCTCTGGAGCTTGAGAGAAACCTCTGAGGGCACTGGGATACAACCCCAGCAGGAACCATGGCAGCACATGGAGACCAGAGAGCAGAAAGAATGCACTGACCCTGCCTGCTGGGAAATGCAGGTGCCAGCCTGCCTCCTGCAAGGGAGCTGCTCAGCAAGGGAAGGGCTGCAACGTCTCACTCACACATCTGGCAGGGGTAAGACTCCTCCCAGGGCCAGCAGAGCAGGGCTGGGACAGCAGGGCCAGGGTGGGAAGTGATGCCTGCATGGTACAGGACTCACGGGACTCCACAGCAACAGGGTGAAGAGAGGGGACAGCAGCCACTCACTCAGCCCATCCTGCAGAGCCCCACAGGCTGCACCAGCTTCCAGCATGAATCCCAGCAAAGCCTCAACAGAAGAAGCCGGTATTTGGGGTATCCCAAAGGAAAAAAGAAAGCAGACATGAAGCACACTGTGCCCATACTAAGTCCAACTGGAAAATACAGCTGTGAGCTGCAAGATGCAGTCAGATGCTACTTTGCTCCCATTTTCCTCCCTGCCCCATCTCAGCCACACAATCCACCTCTGGTTTGAGAACAGAAACTATTTTCCTTTTTCCCCCATGGTAACTTTTCCATGCACCAGCGAGTTAATCAGCACAGAGGGATGGGACAGTCCCCAAGGCTCGTAGATGGCTGGACATGACCAGCAGTAGGGCGGATGTGGGAAGACTTCAGGTCCCTTTCTGCCTGCTCCAAAAGGGTGTTACTCATTCTGATAATGCCCTTCCAAGGCACTCTCCTCCCAGAACAAGGAAGCCTGCCCTGAGAAAATAATGGTACGTGGGAACCAAGCAGGATACAGGCCCATGGGGTAAACTGGGACCAAACAATTCCCTTTGCAAGACACAGGGCAGATTGTGACAGCAGGAAACTCTGGATATCCAGGAACAGGGAGTCCAGGAGTGGCATCAATAAGAGCATCAAAGCAGATGCATATCACACAAACATCAGGGGCCTAGAAAAAGCTCCCAACTTCCCTGTGGTGTTGGGAAGAGCAACGGCTCAACTCACAAACAGATCTGAGGAGCTCCTTTCCCTGGGGAAGGACATTGCTGTGGAGGCACAAAACACTGCTGGAAAACTGCTGACCTTGCAGTCAGACACACTTGAGCAGTTCAGCACAGAAAAAGGCTCTCTGCTGGATGCCCTCTGAGATGTAACTTGATCCCACAGTACAAATCCACTAATCAATCGAGGGATAAAGCAAAGCAGAAAACAGGCTTTTTTTTTTTTTTACTGGAATGAGCCCAAATATGCACAATAACAGATCCCACTCAGAGCTCTTGCAAACTCAAGTACTTGGGAGAGTTTTGCATCTCACATCTCAGAGGGAGCATACTTCTGCAATAGCATCACTGCTTCTCAAATTGGGTATTTGAGAGACTTCCTAATGACCTCATAGCAGCACATGTGACCACTAAGTCATCTTCACAAAGGACCAGGAATAACATCAACAGACCCTGTTTTGGTTGTGCACAGGACAGCTCTCCTGAGCACAAGCAGGTTCCTAACGAGGGGGCAGAAAGGAGCAGGACCCAGCTCAGGCCAGAGCTGGCATTGTGATTGTTTCTCCAACAGATGCTGTTTGGCCTCGGAAAAGATCCATCCAATTAACAGATGAAGACCCATTAGCACATTGTAAATTTTCCACACACAAATTTAGGCACAAAAGATTGTTTATCCCAGTGCAAGCCAAATTTGCTGGGTTTAAGGCATCTATACAATGTGAATCCCAGAAGTATTCCAAATGCATTCCAAGAGATAAGAGGTGAATTCACAAAACACAAAACAATCACTTGAAAGGGATTCCAATTTTTTTTTTTTTCTTCCAGTGCTTAAAAAACCTGCTATGCTGAGCAGCAACACAGAAATTAGGAATTTGTGGGTGATGGACTGGTGAGCTGATCATATTGGGATGAGGAAGTTGCCTTTTGCTGACCCCAAGCCACCCCCAGTCAGATGGCACTGGGAGAAATAAATGAGTGAACACCTGTGATTATGTTAATACCAGGGTGAAGGCAACTACACAAACAGCTCAAGACAGACTGATGGCCTGAGGAGATCCTTCCTCTGTACTCAGCACAAGGCTCCTGCAGAGGAAAAGTGACAAAAATCCCATTGTGGAGACATCAGGAGACCTGCACCAGACAACTTCCTCACTTACCAACAGTGAAATGGGAACACACATCCAAGCAAGAATAAGGAATATCATGAAACAGCACCCAAGAGCTTCTTCTGCCAGGCCTCTCTTGCAGCAGCAGCACAACAGGTCCACAGAACCTCCTGTCCCTCCCCAGGGGCTCTGTCCATGGGCTTACACTCCATGCCTCCCACCCAGCCCAGCTGTGGCAGGACCTCTGCCTGCCTTATCCCAGGAGGGCTCCAGCAGAAGCTGGTGATCCTGTGAGCACCAACATCTCCTGTCACACAGCACCAGGACATCACCTGAGTGGCCTTGGGTTAAACACAGACACAGCAGAGGAACACAGGACAGACCTGCTACAGAGGCTGGGCCTGCACAATGTTAAAGCTTTTTATTCTTTCAGTAAGAGGTGGTGAAAGCCAGCTCCTGCCTTCACCTTTCCAGGAACTTTTGATGGAAGGCAGAAGGCTGCTGTAAAAGTGCTCTGTTTACACCCTGCAGCCCTGTCCTGTCTTTACCCAGTGTGAGTATGTTCACTCCCACTGCCCCATGAAACATCTGCTCAGCCCAGCTCTGCTGGAATCGTGCTTCCACTGCAAAGAAATTCACTTCCAGCCATAAACCTGGGAAAAGAGGGAAGTGGGACAGTTTGGCATGATGAGGAGGGCAAGTTTGAGATGTGACACCTTCCAAGAAATACTGACAAACCATCTCCACATACCAAGTGCTGACTAGAGCTGCTCTGCAGGGTAACAGAAGGCTCAGAGCTGACAAGACAGAGCATGTGGTGGCATGACAGACACCTGATGTGGGACACACCCTTCCCAAGGGGTGCAGGGGGAGCAGTTACCTTCCACCACATTCCCCCCACCCTGTGCCAAGGAAGCTTTTCCTGCTCTGAAGAGAGATGATCAGAGTCCTCAAGAGGGCAAGAACCAGAGCAGAACCTCTTTGCCTCTCAGTCACTTCCCAGATCACCAGGACAACCTCTGGCCCAGCCACGGGACAGAGACATCCTCATGTCCCCAGCTGATACAGTTCTGCAGCTGTGCCAAGCTCCCTGTTCCTGGGCACACAGGCAGCTGCTCAGCAAAGCCCTGTCCTGCTGGCACATGGGAGCAGAGGCCTCAGCACCCCCTTGCCACCACAGCTCCCTCTGCCAGGAGTCAGAATGGCTGGGGAGGTGGCAACAGAGGAACAACGACTCTTCCCCAGCTCCAAAAATCTCTCTCAGAGTTTTAATGTTACCAGGAAAGCTCCAAAGAAGAGCAGCCTCTCATTTGCCTTCTGCTTAAACAACAGGGTCCCCATCATGGGCTGCCTCAAAGGTGAGGGTGAGGAGGGGTAAGCCCAGGTCAGACCCAGGGCAGTGAGCTCAGCTCAGCCTCAGTTGCTGCAATGACAAAGGCCCAGGGAACACATCATCCACGAGGGCTGAGCTGCTGGGACAGAGCAATGCTCAGCAAGGACACGCTCGTAAACACTCTGCCTGGCCATCATCGCTGACACAGCCACGAGAAAGGGGCAGAGAAAACCATTATCTGCAAACAGACATCCCTCCCTGTCCCTGGACACCAGGACCAGCCCAAGCAAGACATCTCCAGCCTCTCTTGTCTGTGTGCTGAGCCAAAAACCCTCTGGCTGCAGAAGAGGATCACTGCCACATCAAGGAAGGGCTCAACTCCCTCCCCCAAGCCAGAAAACCTCTGCTCTGGGGTTTTGACCCCTCATCTCTGGAAGCAGTTGGTATATTCAGCAGGCAGAGGGCCTCTTTCAAAGCTGGCCTTTCTTCTTGAAGCACTAGGTAGTATTTAACATCCTGAGCATTATCCTTCATGTGTTCCTCCCCATCACGGCAGCAGGCAGCCCTTTCTGCCCATCATCCCTGCCAGGAGTTTGGAGCAAGGAGATGTAAGGTGTTCTGACAAGCAGAGCTACACAGGTCCTGGGACTGCTGGAGACAAAGTCCTACTGTCTCTCTTACAGTGATACTTCCCCACATCTCTTCCTCCCTCCCAGAGGTTTCCCAGGTAAATCTGTAGGGATCTGAGGAGACCAATATCTGAGTAGTGAATCCACACCCAGCTCAGAGAAAAGCTAATCAGCATCCTTCACCAGAGATTTTATTGCAGACACCGGGGAAACAACAACACAAAAACCAAAGCAAAACATAAGCACTGGTTGCAAGCTTCATCAAGGAGGAACAGCACAAGGGAAGGGAGAGATTCAGCACCAGCCACGTGATTTTCCCAGCAAGGAACACCAACCCAACCAAACCATGGAACGGGTGCTGGTGGCAGCAATGCCACTACAGCTCCTCCCCTTGCAGCACACAAAGACAGACTTCTGCAAAAATAAGTGGTGCATGGAAAATCTGGTGGTAACAAAAGAGCTGTCAGCCAACACCAGCCTGTCGCTGCCGCCCCTGGAGCCCTTTACAGCTGCTGCTCCAGGACCCTCTGGCCACATAACCTCAAACCTGACCTCTGCCCTTTGGACCGGAGTGAGCACGTGGAGAGCAGCTGACAACAGTGATCCCCACATTTCTGTGATTCCTCAGCAAGGACCCTCATCTTCAAATAACCAGAGCACGCAGAAGCCCATGCTCCCAGCCCTTTTGGCTGCCCTTTCTGGCATGGAAACAAAAGGCAGGGGCAGCTCAGATGTGCAAGATACCAAAGGGCCCCTCCACAAGTGAGAATTTGTAACCCACCCAAGGACACTGCTGCTCACTCCACAACACCAGATTCACCCTACACGAGGGCTGGTTTGCACTCTAACAGGAACACAACACGGATCTCCAGAGCAGATGGCAGTGCCAAGATCAGGACCAAACCACAGGAGCTCTCCTTTTCAGTGCCCATGAAGCATTCACATAATTCCTGTTGCCCGAGGGGATGCACAGTCCAGGGATCCAGAGCTGAGCCTAGCAAAGAGGCCTTGGCTAGGGAAGCTTCCAGCTCCTCAGCAGCTCTTTCCATCTCAATCATTTCCCTTCCAAGCAAGGCTTCCTGGCCGGAGTAAGCACGAGGGGTGTTGCAATCCACAGTTCTGTCTGAAGAAATCCAGCCCAGCCCAGACACAGCAGCAGGCCTCTGGTCTGGCCTCACTACGTGCCCTCCCTGGACACCCACTGTGTCCAGAAGCTCGTGGCATCTTAGAAGGCAACTTTACTCCTCAGATGTAGATTGCTGTTCTGCTCCCTTTGACACACAAGACCATGATGGGTAACTCAGATGTGCACACACTCATCTCATGGGAGTGAGTCTGAAATAAATGCAGCACTCTCTGGGGAAAACCCTCTCTCTCCCATGGCAAGGGGCTGAGGAGCATGGGTAAAAGGCAACTGTGTGCCTTGTGCGTGTGTGGCTTCAGTCTGGGCAGCATCAATTCCACACTCAGCCTTGGGGTGAAGGATGCTTGGGGTGCTCTCCTGTGCCTCCTGACAAGCATAATTCCAAGGGAAAAACACCTGTGAGCTCATTGCAGCAACAGAACATGTCCTACAGGCACTGCTTCACCTGCAACTCCCCATGCAAACACAGGAAAACCACCTAACAGGATCCCTGCCTTTTCCTGCAGAAACAGCACGAGGGTCCGCTCATGTTTCCCATGTTAGCACAGAAAAGACAGAAGGATTTGGATCCATTACACATTACATTAACCCTACTGGGAGACTTCCCACAGCTCACTTAAATGTTTTCAAACCTGCAGGATGAGGTCATTCCAACCTATATGCCTAACCCACTTTCCAAGGTGGTTCACTAGGTATAACTTCCAAGCAAAAGCAAACAAAAGCTGATCTGGTGTGATACTCTGCTCCATCCCCAATGTGTTCAAGACTTGGCCAGACAAAGCTATGGCTGAGCTGATCACTCACATGCTGGAGACAGTCCCACTTCAAGCAGGAGGTCAGGCAGAGACTTCCAGATATCCTTTCAACCATCACTGTGTGGCAGCAAATGAGAAGAGGCAGAGTAATTACTGCCAACAAGAAATGCTTGCATTGAGTTGGTCTGGAGAGATCCTTCTAGATAATATTAAAAGCTTGGTTAGCAGAGACCTGGGCACTGACACAATGAGGGCTAATTCTGTACTGGCAGGAATGCTGGAGTGCCAGGATCTGAGCCTTGACATATTGCACGGTCTCAAACAGGGTCAGCACACTGCGTCACACTGCCCTCACTCAAATTAACACCCGCCACAAGATACTCCTTTTTGGCAATTTAACTTCAGCCATGCATTCAAATACAATAGCCTGCAATAATCCAAGAATACAGGTTAAAAGCCAGACAACCAATAGCTCTCAAGACATTAGAAGCAACTAGAAAATTCATTTCCCACTTTAAGGCTTTACTCTAGGGAGGTCTCAACAGTACTGCTGTTATTTGGTGTCCTTCCAGTGCTGGGAGAAGGCCAAAAAAATGCTGTAGCAGCAACTGAACCACACTAATCACTGGTGGGTTCAGTCCTTGGGAAGAAGGCAGAGTGTCTACATGAGGTGCTGTCTGGAGGGTGATGGGGAAGCAGCTGCTGGCTCTGAGATGAAAGAGGGTTTCTGGACACCAGAGGAACTGCAATCAGTGCTGCTTCTTCCTGATGTCCACCCATGGCATCCACACGTGCCACTGACCAGAAAAGCTCATTTTCTCAGAGTAAAGCCCTGTCCAGGTTGCCCCAAAACATAAAATTACTACAAGACTGCTGCTAGCCAAGTTTGCAGATGGGAGGCATCAAACCCATGGAAAGAGGAAGAGCACTTCCTAAAGTTATCAGAATAATATCCATCACAATCCAGAGAAAGGCAAAACACATACACTTAAAAACAAAAAGTGCACAGGATGAATTCACATCCAGCATTGGGACCCTCATTCAGGGAAAAGTGAGGGAGCTCTGTATGGGAGCTCTGCTGCTCTGACTTGTTCCCTTCAGCAGCACAGGGGCAGCACCTCAGCCCAAACAACACCAGGGCACTGGAGGCACATTCCCAGCACCCCCAGCTCAGCTCCACTACAAATGCAGAAATGAAAGATAAACATTCCTGGAAGCTCACATTACCAAGCATGAAGAGATGACAGCTTGTCAGGAGCAGCAGAAACAGGCTGGGCTCAGTGAAAAGCACTCATCACAGGCTGACATCTTCCTATTGGAGAGTACTGATACTCCAGCTATTTCTGCTACAGTTTGTTGGTTTATTTTTTTTTTTTTTTGCCTTTTGACAGGCAGAAACAAACAAGCACAAGTGAAATAACATAACAGTAATCAAGATGGACAACAAAATCCAACACTTGGCTAGTTCAGCTCTCCCTGGGAGGGTAACACAAATGACAGACACCAAGACCAAATTATAAATGCAACAAAAACATGCCCAGACTCTCATTCTTCAAGGAAAAAGAAGAGCTGCAAAGGCAGTGTGCTCTGCAGGCTCCATCTCTGTATTTGCTAGTTCTTGGGCAGCTCTTCGTTACTGATGGGTGGGACATTTTAACACCTTAAATGCTATTCCCAGAGAAACTGAACTAATCCTCATTTTCACAGCACAGATTCATCTGGTTGGAAGAAAATACCCCGCCCTATTCCTCTGGCCTCCAAACTGCAGCTGGCAGCCTCAGGACACAGGACAGTCCCTGGGAAGAAACACAACTGTTTACTCTGTTTGTCTCTCCCTCCTCCCTCCCTCAGGGCACACAGGAGGTGATCATCTCCGTGCCACCATCTCCTGACAGGACCTGACTTGTTTCAGGTTCATTACGCATCGGAGTTCTGCACTGCAGAGCTCTGCAGACAGATTTGGGCACAGCACCCAAACACCAAGACAGAAAAGTCAGATCAGGTCAGGAGAGCATCATCCATGCTGGGAGCACTTCCAAGCAAACACCCAAAGCTGCTGCATTAGGAAAAGACAGGCCCCAAATCCAAATTTTGGATTGACTCCACCCAGTTTAATTCCTTGGTCATGCATTCTGCAAGCATTAGCTCTGAGTGGGCTGGGGTTCTAACAGCTCCACACTCGAAGCGTCATGGACAAAACAAGGTTTAGGCGGCATGTTTCAGAGTACAGATCATCACCTCCCACACACACCCTGCCAGGCCTGCGATGACCATCAGCCACGCTTCAGGTGGACAGACTCAGCAGGATCCCATCCAGGAGCAGAGGGAGGGGTGAAATGGTTGAGCTGCTACAAAAAATATACAACCTCACTGCCATCCATCAGAGCAACTAGTGTTCTACCAGTCCTTTCCATCAAAAGAAGGAATTATTAGCCAGTAAGGGCATGGAACCAAAGCAACCTGTGTTCACAACTATTTTACCTAAAGAATAAAATACCACATAAAAAGCAGATATTTAGTGTATGTAGTACTTGTATTAGTACACACTCTCAAGGAAGCCAAAGGAAGTTTGATTACCTACATACATGAGTTTTCCACTTTCATGTGTTTGACTTTCCACCTGTGTGAAATTGAACGTTGGAAGAAGCTTCTGATAAGCTTCCACTGCCATGGAACAAACATGCTTATGTGACAGGGAAAAAAATACCATCAAGCCTGTGCTGATCTGTGAATTCTGCTTTCAATGATTTGCTTCAAAAAGACAGGAGTGACCAAGAGGACACTACAGGCAGAACATGGCTATGGAGTAGTAAGAGGTTTTAACACATCTTGCTTTATGCATTCCTGTCTCCAAGTTGCATAAAACGCTGATAGATTTAAAGTTTGGGATTTGAAACTTTCCCCTCCCAGTCTGACTCCATTGTTAATTTTTTTAAAAAGAGATTGGGATCAAGTGGCTCTTTGGCTCCTAGTTCAGCAGCCCATAAAAACTCCACCCACCCCCAATCCATTTTTTGCATAATTAACGCCTTAGAGATTGGCAAGAAATGATTTTAGGCACAGAGAGGCTCTGACATCAGAAAGATGCCTTCCTACCTTGCCTGTGAGAACAGGTTGTACTTCAAAGCTACTGGCAACAAAAGCTCCCTATGCTGGGAACACAACCCAACATCACTTCAGAACAGCTTTGCTTAATTTTCAACACTCTCAAATGATGGCTGTGATTATTTTGGAAGAGTAACCCAATTGCCATCGAGAGAAATGGAAACCAGCATCCCTCCTGAGAGTGAGACCAGAGATTGCTGGGATCCTCTGCAGCAGAACATTACCATCAAGTCTTCCCTGTTCAGAATGTTCTCATGCATTAACAGAAAAAACACCATCAATTCTACATAAATTCCTTTGCTGAAGCCAGCAGCAAAATGTCTGTGGAATTAAGGCAGATGAGAGCCTTCCCTTGCTTGGGCTCATCCCAACCCCACACACACTAAAGAGAGAAACAGAGCTCAGGAAAGATGAAATACTTCCTTGCCATCATCTCCCGTTGCTGTCCAAGCAGCAAGCCCCAGCACTGGAGAGCATCCCTGGGTATTCTGTGTGCTCAGAAAGCTCCTGCTGGAGCACAGAGCCACCCTGAGCTCACCCTGCCACAGCCTCTGGGGTTTTGTGTGTGCCATGAGGACACCGGGCATGTGACTTGCGTGTTAAAACTTCCTGGCTCACCAGTCGAAGCTCAGATTCTTTCCCTGCAAAACACACTGCATGATCTCATCTGCAAGCAATCAGCCTGAGAAATCAGCTTGTTAAAGGAAGCTTCTAGGAAAGGAGAGAAGTCTCTGGAGGATTTTGGGGCCTATATAATTTTAACCATTTTGTTAAACCCCAGCTGCTCTTCTCCCCACTGGGGTCATACAACCAAGAAACCATTTCTCCTCCCACGCCACTCCAGACAGGACAGTTTGCCAATACCTAACTGCAGCATCCTGTTTGCATTCTCCATAGCCTGAAACCACTCACATTTTCAAGCAAAACTCATCTCAAGCAGGCACTGAAAGAGTGCAAGGACAAACTCAGAGCTGCAAGCTGAGCAGCATCCAGAAAAGCAATTCACGAAACATGCAACAGTGATCATCTCTATGTGTAAACCAGAATATTCTCTGAATTTCTGGATGCATATTTCTACATTTCCTCACAACTCTCACATGGACCCAAGACATGGACCAGAAGACAGGAATAACCAGTACAGTGGGAGCTCTGCAGAGGAGTAAGGAACAAGCAATAAACACCCTGGAATGCCAGCTTTGTCCTAAGATTGTTCAAAGTGATGTAACAGAATTTTACCTGAATTTCTGGAGATGCTACAGGAACCTCCAGGAGCCCTACATCCTCCCTGTGCCACAACATGCCCAGATGGCAACACCTATTTTTACTCCCCAGTGCAAACTCTGAGGAAACAGCACTGCAGAGTGTAGGACAAAGGGCAGCACTCCCAGTTTGGCTCTCCAGGGCACTGTGGTGAGCAGAACAAGCAGCAGTGTGTGAGTCCTGTGCTCACACACTCGGTCACATTTGCATCCCCCAAGCTCCCAGAAGCAGGACCACCCCTCTTGCACCCAGCAGGGAGGGAGGGAAGATCAGAGCAGCATCCTGCCTTCTTCACTTCCTTCCATGCTGTCACACCCTGCCTCAGCTGCTCCCAGCAGCATCTCCCAGGCAACCCTTTCCCAGCTGCCCCTCGCTGGTCATTCAAGCTCTTTGAAAGACTTTGCTTAAAATTCTTGCATAGAAATCACTGTTTAATGTTCAGGCAGAACACAGGAGGGAGGGGGGAAGCCAGCCTGTCTCTAACAAAGGAGATCTGAGCCCTCGGCTCTTCAGCAGATGTGGATTATTCCAAGTGACGTGATTATTCACCACTTCCAGCACCTATTTTCAGTTCAACTTGCAGAAGTAACTCTTCTGAAACAAACAGAAGGCAACAAAGATCAGGCAGCACACATTTATTATCCTGAGAGCAGAGGAAAAGGTTAATCACACTGGGTTCTCCCCCAATTTGTATCCTTACAGAAGCTACTTTATATACGTAAAGTAACTTCTTTACAAAAGTTCCTGTACATAAGGATTTTGCACACCCTAGCCCATAGCTGTTGAAGCCACTGTGCAAATCAGGGTGAGGGACTTTGCTCTGGACAATGCAGGATCACAGTCATGCTGCAACTTTTTTGGTCAATGGTAGCACCTCCTAGCTCCAAATGACACTGTGAAGCTCACAGCAACTCGAAATAATTGCCTTGAAAAAGCTTTATGCTTTCTGTGTCTTTAAGAAACACATAGCTCTGACTGCAAACATTCAAGCTAAACAAAATGTTATGAAGGGAAAAAAAAGTCCCCTTCGAGATTTTTACTCCCCTACCAAATTCCTAATTTTACCAGATTAAGAGCAGACACCCCCCTCATCCCACCCCCAAACTGATGTTCACCACTAAAATCAAGGTACAGGACAACTGCCCCCAAATTCCTGGAAAACCACAGCTCAGAAGATTCAAAGTATAAAGGGAGGGGGGGTAATACTGAAGGGCTCAGCTGCTGGCTCCTCTGGTGCAGCTTCTCAACCAAATCATGAAAGAAAAAGAAAAAGGAGACTTTCCAGCTCAAGTTCCAAGTCCTTTTTAAAAATCAGTTTATAACCACTAAAATAAACACAGTAAGAACAACTGTGCAGTAACTGGGAACCTGCAAAAACAGCTGCAGTTTAAGAGCAGTTTAGGCAATGTCTGGCAAATCCCAGCAGATACAGCAGCCCAGGAGGATGGCAGCATATTGGGGAAGGAAACAGTGAATTATACCCACAAGCTCATCAAGGAACTGCCCAAAGTTCACCCACACTGGGCAGAAGTAGCTATTCTGTGCTGTTTACCACTACAGTGAGCATTTGCTTCCTGTTAGAACTGCCTCTCCCCCAAATTCCAATCTCCTCCTGGATGTCCCCACCTGCCCCATGCTGCCTCAGTCCAGCCAGGAGTTTCCCAATGCACCCGGACACCTCGGGGGGCAAACTGCTCTCCTCTTGGCCTGTCACCCAAAAACCTGCTGCTGGTCCCTGCAGGGCACAGGCCCCCACTGCACCCAACTTCCCAGGAAACAGCCACCTCAAAGGGACGGAAGGGAGAGAAACCTGGACCAAGCAGCCTTGTCCAAGACACCATGACTTGGATAGTTCAGCTACTCTAAGTCACTTTAGGACATCTCCAGAACAACAGCAACCACAGCAGATGCTGCAGGACAGCATCAAGCACCTCTGAAGGGAAGCCATCCAGAGCTCTCCTGCCATCTCACCTTTGGGCTCCAGCCCACAGAACTCCCCAGGATTTGGACATTCTGTTTCTTTAGAAGAGAAGATCCAATTCTCCACTCGGTGTTATCTGAGGAGCTAAACCAAGCCACATGCTTTGAACATCCTCCTTTGCTGCAAAGCTGACAGTTTTCAATTACAGCCACTTGGAGTTGTTCTTGGCTCTCCGTCCCTCACCACAGACCTGTGCTCTCCATGGCTGAGCTTCTCAGTGTGCACATAAAGCAAATTCAGGAAAGATGCGACAAATAAAATCCTTCCTGGACACAGACTGGAACTGGAAAGACAAGGAGACAGCTCTGGGGGAGGAGATGACCAGGGCCATTTCCAAGAGAAAAAAAGCACAGAGAGTCTCAGGTCTCACTCTTAGAAGTTTTAAAGTTTTTAAGTGGGACAAGGGGTAAATCTTCCAAACTAAAAGAGGAGAGATGTAGGTTAGATATAAGGAAGCAAGTTTTTTTGAAATTAGCATGGTGAGGCCCTTGCACAGGGTGACCAAAGAAGCTGTGGCTGCCCCACCCCTGGAACTGTCCAAGGCCAGGTTGGACGGGGCTTGGAGCAACCTGGGACAGTTGAATATGTTCCTACTCACTGCAGGAGGGTTGGACTAGAAGAGCTTCAAAGATCCTTTCCAACTCAAACTCAGTGGTTCTAAGCTGCTGCAAATTTCAGACTGCAGCCTGTGACCATCAGAAGGATGGGGGTCATTTCCTTGCAGCAAAAGAAAGCTCACACCACCTGATACCTGCCCAGGGGACAAGCACACACCTGGATAATAGATTTAAGGCTTCTTAAAATACAATTACTTTCCTAATTATACACCAGAGGCCAGAACCCACAGGCTGAGCAAGCCACGAGCAGCCCAGCAGCTAATTCACAGAGAGCTCCTCTTGATTTCCACAGCCCACATTACCCAGACATCAGACTGAATGGACATCGGAGCCTTTCTAATTTTATAGTCCACAGAGACAAGGCAGGAACGGCTGATGGAAGAGCAGCAAGGCCTCTCTGCCCACACACACCACTGCTGCTGGCTCCACAACTACAGAACTGCTTCTACATTTTTTTTAAGATTTTTTTTTTCTTTAATGGAGTCAGCTGAAGAGAAAATGAAGAGCTCGGCATTTTAAACCAAAGCATTTCAAAATGCTTGTTTATCTTTCAGCCTCAAAAGAAGAGAAATAATGTGAAACAAAATCTCAGTCATTCCCTCATAAGTTTTTCCTCTCTGCCTCCAACAAAGCAAAATGCCCTGAGCTCCACTTGATCACTTTTTCTTTTCTTTCCCCTTTGGCTTACAACATTTCAGTTAGAGACGTGGACACAAAACAGTCCCGGATTCTCATATTTTATCTCTTTTCCCCATCGTACCTCGCCATTATAAAGAGTATTTAGAAGGCAGAACAGCCAAAGGAACAGCACATCCGACACAAAAAAAAATGGGGAAACACACCAAGGAACAAGCAGTTGCATAAACCAACAAAGGCTACAATAAAAGTTTAAAAGCAAAGTTTTCACACAGAGGTCTGCTTAAGGAAAAGTGGAAAGCTCCTTTTTTAACAAGGGGAAAAAGCCCAGCCAAATGAGCCCTGAGGCAGCACGAGCGCCCAACTCTCCAAGCTGCGAGGAAGAACCAGGTCCCGAGACCTGAGCCGAACAAACCCGACCGCACCGCGCCGGGGCTTCACTCCCACCTCGCACAGCCCCAGCAGCCGCTGGCGGGGCAGCGGAACCGGCCCGGGCGCGGGTCCGGCTGCGGGAACCGAGACCACGGGCGGGAAGGGCCGGAGCGGGGCAGGGGACCCGCACCCCGGCGGGAACCCCCGGGCGGGCGCGGGGCCGCTCCCGGCGGGGCGGAGAGGGCGAACAAAGCCCCGGCACTCGCTTTGCTCTGCGGGGCTCCCCGGCACGTCCCAGCCCCGAGCCCCGCGCGGTCCCGGGCAGCGCTCCCGCGGCTTTGGAGGCTCCGCGGGGACCCGAACCCAGCGCGGCCGCGCACAGCCCGGGGGACCCCGGCCCCTCCCCGGCCCGGCAGGGACACTGCCCCGGCACCCACCGAGCCCCGGGCGCGGCTCCGCGATACCATCGGCGCACCGGGAGCCCCGCGGGGGTTCGGCCAGCGGC
>VZUI01057453.1:0-28677 GCA_013401135.1 Cettia cetti | reverse complement strand
CGGCTCTCCCATCCCCTCTCCCGGCTCTCCCATCCCGTGTCCCGGCTCTCCCATCCCGTGTCCCGGCTCTCCCATCCCGTGTCCCGGCTCTCCCATCCCCTGTCCCTCACCGGGACAGGGTGAGGATTCCACTGGCGAACACTTTGGCTTTACAGAACTCCACTCTTCCACAAAGTCACTTGGGAGCCCTCCAAGCTCCAATTGCTTTCCACACGCAGCAGGTCAGGCCCCAAGACTTTGAGCAGCTTCAGGCTTCTGTGGCAGAGACACTCAGCTCAGCCAATGCCAAAGGAGAAACTGTCTCTGCAATTTGCATGAAGAGTGCTCCAGCCAGATAGATCTTTTCCTGTTATGTTGTTTTATGTGGTATTTCAGAAATCATTCATAGATCAATGAATTCAGTTATTTAATTCTCTGGATTTTACTCTCAGGCTGACCCCAACATAAAGTAGATTGGCAGATCGAGGCAAAACAAATTCCTGTGTTCTACAAGCTATGAACATTATATCACATCACTTCAGCATCAAAGGGCTGATTAACGATCCTGGCATTTCTGAACTTAGCAATTCTTCCTTGTTCAGATATGAGGCATTGCAGAAGCTGTGACAAGTGTCCAAAGTTCTGTCCATTTAATCTCATTAAATTATGGCCTGTTCATTTATCTTTCAGCTGTGTTATTTAAGAAAGGCTGCATTTTCAGGCAGGAACCTGAGCAATGACATCTTGGTAGGCTGGTGTGATGTGCCTGAGTTATGGAGCATTTCCTCCTGAAATGAATGCAAGATAACCTGGCAGAAGGTGCCATTGCTTTTCTTGGTGCCACAGCTCTGCCAGTGTTGATTCTCGTTGTCCCCAAGGTCACAAAAGGGGCTGGGAGGAATTGCAGCCCGTGCTTACTCTGGATTTCCTGTTCCCATCCTGTTCTCCAGGAGCAGAGCACTCCTGCAGCTCAGCCAGAGGCACTCCTGGATTACACAGGCCACTGGCACTTTACAGAAAGTTTTTGAATTTGGGCCATCTGCCATGTCCCATTAACTTCCACAAAGCCAAACTCCACCATGAGGCTTTGAAAACCCAAATCCTAACACTTGTTTCTTCTTGACCTCTTTTGATCTTTTTTCTCCTGCCATTAGCTGTGAGTTCAGAACTACAGCCAGAACAATCATAGTTAAAATGACTGCAGTACTTCCTGAAACTGCAACAAAAAAGGGATAAATATGGAAATTTCATTTGGCTGGTTTGACTACAGTCCAAACCTTCTGATACCTGGGCCTTTGAGCATTAGGATCTACAGCTACATCCAGAACAAACAGTTCCTATCAGAAATCTTGGGACAAAAAATTAGGCTGGAAATTAAGCAACTCTTCTGCTGAACAAGTACAATTTGCTTAGACAGAAAAGAAAAACAGGATATAAACATTGAGTTCTGTCTGGTCTCTTACATTCTATAACATCATTCTGTGCATATTGCTTTACAGGCAGATATTTAAAAAAATTTATTCTATCCTAACATATTTACATACTCAAAAGTGTAATGTTCAAAACCACAAAGTAAATGTACTTTGAGATACCTTATCAAAAGGAGGTACTCTTTTGCTTGTAATTAAAATCCAGTAATTAGATATGATTTTACAGCATGTATGCCTTAAATCACAACTCATGTTGATTTTCAGGCATGAAAATCCGAGTGAAGGTGTGCATCTACATGTGCTTAGTGGATAGAATATTTGCTACTGAAGGCAGCAGAATAAGTGAAGTACACAAGAGGTTCTGTTTGGTGGATTAAACAAACTCTTTCAAACTCAGGTGTAATATCACATTATTTACCTAGAAAAAGGTAATGCTTCAAATGAGAGCACATGCATGGAAAACTCTGCTTGCTACTGTTAAAATTCTCCATCTCCTTTAGATGAATTGCTCCATTGTAGCTTTTTGCTTCCATTTCACCCATCCTTGCAACCTTTTTTCCATAGGAAAACTCTCACTGATTTTTATCAGTGCAATACAGGTTTCCTCATGGCCAAGGCTGCAGTGATTCAAAAGGAATTCTATAATACTGCCACCACCCTGTAACATTTGAATATATTCTGGCCAAAGAAGCAGTGATCTACAGCTCCTTTTTTTTTTCCTTTTTCCCCCCAACTCACTGGTTTATTTGTTTCTACATCCCATAATCTTTCCACTCTTCTTTGGCATGTCCAATTTAGAGAAACCATCACTCTTCCTCTTCTCATTAAATATGCTCAGAACACTTTGTATAAAATAAATAAAAATACTGACTAGTTTGAAAAATGTATATTTTTGATGGGAGGAGGTTTAAAGCCAAGGCACTAATTAGCCAGCACAGATGCAGGAAGTTAGATTTTGATGATGTGATCAGATGTAAAAGAAGATAATACACAGTCAAAGAGGGGAAAATGATGCATTATACCCTCAAGAAAAGGATTTGATTTGTTTGGCTTTTAAAGTCAAGAGCTGAAGCCGAATGAGCTGAAACCCAATTTTAATGCGTGGAGAGAAACATCTGTGATGGGGATGGTCCAGAATACGCAACATATGGAAGGATCAGACAAAACCCCGTCCCGGCTTCAGGGAAAACCGCAGCCCTCCCCTGCAAGTGCAGATCCTCCCGAGGATGCCGTGCCAAGGGAGGGTCAGTGGCAGGCGGCACACGGAGAGGTTTCAGATGTCAGGAACACACCTGGAGAACATCTGGATCACGGCCCTGTGCTGAGGATGCTCTTCTCCCTCCCAGCAGCAAAAGCAGCCTCATTTCCTCTGAGGAGCAGGGAGGGAGAAAGGCGTTCCTCACCCCGAGCAGAGCAGTGAAGTGAGCCCTCACATCTGCGGTTCAGCCGCTCGCTGCCCAGGATCCTTTTGCTGAAAATGCTTTGTGCACCTATCTATCCACAAGGCTCTTTGAAGGCAGGAGCGCCGGCTCTCCGCGTGGGCTCGGCCCTCCGCAGCACCGTCTGCAGACCCCCCGGGCGGCTCCCAAGCTCCTCACTGCCCTTTCTGCCTTTATTCAGGAATTTCGGTACTGAACACTACTCAGAGCCCTTCCATAATCACTTTCTGGTTAGCAAATATTCACCCTAATCGTTCTATTCTTCTAGATTCCGTCAGGACTGAGAGACAGGAAACAGCAAATATCTACTTCTGGCTTTTTTTCCTTAGCCTCCTATGCTGCTGGACTTCGAAATTGCGAGTTTCAGTGACAGCAGAAGTTTGCTAGAATCCATCGCTGTACAAACTGATAAAGTGCAAGGCAACTTCATTTGTAGCAATGATTTAGGGTGCTGCCAAAGCTTTGTGCTTCCCAACAAAACGAGTGACAAATGTTGCATGCATAGTTCTTTCCTAATAATACAGTGTTCAAGCTTTTATCATGAATAGAAAAGAAAGCAGATATTTATTAGAAATCTAGAAGACTTTAAAGAGAATTAACTTGTTTAGTCAACCACCCAACTGGTTTGGTAGAAAAAGTAAATATTTTTTGGAATTTCCAAAATATTGTTTACCATTAGGAAGTTACTTCTGAAATCACCACTAAGAGGATTTTTACAAGGAGAAAAAGTGACAGGCAACATGATAGAGCCCAGGTATTTTTCTTATCTCTCCCAAAAGACCTTCTTATGCTGAAGGTCAGAAATGTCAGATGTTCTGCATTGGTTTTAGGCAAAGAGTTGGCAATCCAAATTCTGGTTTCTTGTATGTGGTATTTAAGCATGTGAAAAATATAAGACCATCTCCAAAAACTGTTAAATAAATATGTGAAGAGCCTTCTGGTAAAAGCAACTCTTACCTTTTCACAGAAGTTTGAAAACATTTTTCCTTCACTTCCCTTGTACTTCTGAAAGTGGTTCTATGAGAGAAAGAAGTAAAATATTAATACCTTCTTATGTTTTGAAGGTGATATTCAAGTAAATTTAATTGTCTGATCACAGAAAGTAGATCTCCCACCATTCTTTTTTCCCCATGACTTTTGAGGGACAGTTCTTTGGTTTCAGAAGAAAAGCCAGGGAGGTATCCCAACTGCATATCCAGGTGACATTAAAAAAATCTTTCAATGCCTTGAATAAAACCCTTGCAGGGCAGGCCAGCATCATCACACCAGTTTTGCAGGTGCAGACTGACAAAAACCAAATTCCTGCTATTTTTTAAAAAGTGTATATGCATCTTCAGAATTTTTAAACATTGTGCCTTACTGTCCTGCTCAAGGCTGCCCAGCATCAGCCACAAACGGAGTCTGGTTATTCTGATTTCCCAGTTTGTGATTAGGATTTTCCCTTGCCAATAACACACTAATATCGCTATTTACTCCGTCATGCTTTTGGGTACTGAAGTGACAAACATTCCATTTAGTAAATAGCCACCATTTGTTAATACTCCTTGTAAAGCAGCGCAAAACACTTGGAATTCGATGCCAGAGGCATCTTAAACCAGGGCCAGAGGGCTGCCAGGAGCAGAGAGGAGGCTCGCAGGCAGCCGGATTTACAGCTGCCCTTTCCCGTCACTGAGTGTGGAATGTGCTTTGGAGCTCCCCCGCATTCCTGCCTTTCCGCAGCCTCCTTCTGATGCCTCCCGGTTGGTGAATACACGGCTGTGGCTGCAGAGGGTAAATCCCTGCCGCTCACAGGGGCTGCTGGAGGGACTGCGCTGATGCACGCAGGTCTCCTCCCGCCCAAATGACACAGCAGCACTTAAGGCAGCTCTCACATGAAATATCCTTTAAAAGCTCTGCATATGGAACCAGGCAATGCTGTAATGGCTGGGGTGGAACATCAGATCCCTGCATGTCAAAAATAATTGCACCAGAAATAAAGGCAGACCCAGAAAGGCTATTAAAGAAAACAGAAAAGAAGCTTTATTTTAATTACTGAAGTGAGATATCCAAATTAACACAAGACTACATCTGTATAATTGAAAACTCTACCACATAATATAATGTGTGCTAAAATAAAAGGCAATAAAGCATTAAAGGTAGTGTGACATCTTAATCAGCAAGCCAAATGAATGCATTAGTAAACAGAATTGACTTAGGCAATTATTTTAGGTTTTAAAAATTAATTTGTTTACCATTACTTCATCCTTGAACTCGTACCATTAATATCAAACCCTGTTCTCCAGCATGTCCATGAGAAAATTCTCAGGGTATTTGAAAGCAGCTGAGAGGTAAGTGCTTGTGAGCTACATGCTTATGAGAAATGAATTACAACACTGCAACATAAATTTGCAAGCACAGTGAACAGGAGGAGGGTACCACGGCAGGTTCTACAGCCTGTGTAGCACCCCAAAGGCCTGCACCCACGCTGCTCCCCTGAATTCCAGCTGCTGGAACCCCCAGAGAGCCATCCCAGCCCTCACCTCTCAGACAGGGGGGCTCCAGCTCCTGCTCTCTGTGCAGCTGATGTTTGGACACGGCCAGCAGCAGGGCAGAGAGCAGCAGGGCAGAGAGCAGCAGGGTCTGGCTGAGCCCCCTTGCTGGGACAAACAGGAGAGCAGAGAGCAGCAGGGTCTGGCTGAGCCCCCTTGCTGGGACAAACAGGAGAGCAGAGAGCAGCAGGGTCTGGCTGAGCCCCTTTGCTGGAAGAGCAGCAGGGCAGAGAGCAGCAGGGTCTGGCTGAGCCCCCTTGCTGGGCACAGGGGTTTTACCCCACAGGCCCTCACTTTGGGTGACCCCCAGATATTAGCTGTAAAGAACAGGTGGCATTTGGCTCTGACATCTCAAACATTGGATCCTTGCAGAAATTGGACAGAACTTCTCCAAAGGGAAATCCAAAGAATAACTGTCTCTAAGTCCACTAAGCCCTCAGCTTTCCATACTAAGGAAATCAACTTAAGCTTTTGATTTACCAGAGCTCTGCACTTTGGTGTAACTGCTCATGCCCACATAAATCCAATATAATGAGAGTGTTTGCCCCCGAATTGTACAGTTCTGATTTCTAGAAAGCCTTTAGTGCTACTGAGAGAACTTGAGTTCTTACTGAGTGCAGTTTATTAAAAATGAAAACATACATGCACACAAAAAGCAGAATGTTGGATCACGAGTTTTATAGATCCTGCTCTGCAGGATGCAGTCAATAGTGAAAAATGTCATTATTTCCTGGTAATGAAAAGTTGCATGTGGGTATTTATCATTAATATGCCAACAATTTCTTTTCTTCTGGAACTGCCTATTTGCAAGTTGGGACATACAAAAAACTGGTTCCTGACAACCAAGACTTAAATTTCTTGAAAAAATTACTTAAATTTTACTAAATACAAAAAACTCATGGTCCATCTTGTGTGTTATGCAGGAGGCTATCGCTGCTATCATATTTTATAGCTCAGCTGATAACCTTGTATCTGAATTCAGCTTCCTTCTGTGCCTTGCACTGGTCAGTGATCACAGGGCAGCACCAGCACTGTTTCCATTCATGTCCAAACAAAGCACACTAAGCTTGTATTTATTACTTTCAGTGTTCCTCTTCCACTGGTCACAGTTAATCAAACCAGTGTGCACCAACTTGCTCTCTGAAAAAACTGAAAAAAAGCTGCTGGAAACATCCCATTCCCACACCAAATCCATGCACTGCTCATACACTGATTAATTATTTATACATTCCATTTGAAATACACTGTTAAGATAGTCAAGACTCACTAACTTGTAGCAAGTACCTAAAAGAAAGTGCAAATCTATTTTAGGACATTTACTGTCCTAAAGAAGAAGAACAAAACATTTACTGTTCCTGTATTTTTTTTCCCCTGAGTCCCTTGTATGTCAAAAAATATTTCTTCAGACAAAGGAAAGCATGATTCTTAGAAGACATCTCTAGGAAAAGAAAAATTCGTGTTCTCAGACTTGGAGCTAAACTCCAAAAATCCAGGATAAGCTTAAAATATCTGGTTTCATTATTTATTTAGGAGAAATTAGCTCTCTAAATTGACCTACAGCCTGTCTTAGAGGTGCAGAGTAGGCAAGGTAAGAATAGTTCATTTCCCTTTTAAAGATGATGTTAATCCTACTCTATGTACATCTAACAGCACTAAGCACAGGGGAAGAACAAGAGGAGATAAATGCTTCATCTGTCCTACCCTAAAACGGCAAAATACTTCAGAACAGAGAGGTCAGTTAAGGAACTGACTACTCCTTCTTTGAACAAGCATTAAACCCAAGATTTACCATGACAATCAGCTTTCAAAACTTCACTGACAAAAAATGAAGTTTCAGAAGCCAGGCCTATCTTTGAAACCTTTGGTCAATAAGAAAAAAACCACCTTTTGTTCTGATCCAACAGAACCTGTTCTACAGCTGTTGTTTATCAGCTCAAGCACATTTTTATGACCCAAAATGCAATATCAAAGTGTTTCATGTGTTTTAGAGAATGAGGCATTATTGACATTTCCATATACTAGAAGGTGAGGCAAAATTGCATGTTGATGGTAGCAGAGTTGTTCCAGAAAAGAAGGAATAAGAAACATTTAAGGTTTCATTAGATATATTCTGGATGTTGGATTATGCAGCTTTAACAATGGCATAAGGAAAGCATTTGCTAGCTTTGGCATTTTCTGCCTTCCATTTACTGCAGATGCACATTTTACCAGACAAGATGGTTTGGCTGCTTTTACAGATGTTCAACCACGTCTAAAAACCCTCCTGATGAAATCTTAAGCCCAAACAAACAGCAAGTTGTATCTCAGTTTCAATACAGACAGATGTAATTTTTGTTAATGTACTAGTCCTTTACTTCCAAGCAGTTATATAAAAATACACAAAGTAAACAAAGAATTATAGAATTGTTTTGGTTGGAAGGGTTAAAGCTCATCCAG
Source organism: Cettia cetti (assembly GCA_013401135.1). NCBI lineage: Eukaryota > Metazoa > Chordata > Aves > Passeriformes > Sylviidae > Cettia > Cettia cetti. Next base: position 20,865 of record VZUI01057453.1, on the reverse strand, counting down.
TGCCACCCAGCCATGGGCAGGGACACCTCCCACTGTCCAGGCTGCTCCAGCCCCAGTGTCCAGCCTGGCCTTGGGCACAGCCAGGGATCCAGGGGCAGCCACAGCTGCTCTGGGCACCCTGTGCCAGGGCCCCACCACCCTCACAGTAAAAAACTTCTTCATAATATCTAATCTAAACCTACTCTCTTTCATGTTCTGTGTGATTTATGTCCCCAAAAGATAACTTGCATTAACAAAATTAAAGCTGCTTTCCAATCACTACTGCTTCTTTTAAAATCAGGATTAAATGGCAATTACTTAGGAAGAAGCACTATGCTTAATTTGCTCATTTGCAGTGCTGCCAAGCAGCACACTAACTAGATAGTTATCAGCTGTAAAAACCTTATTGAGCAGAAATAGGAATTAATTAAAGTTGCTACTCTAGAATCAGAGGGTCAGCATCCTAAGGCTGCCTGAGGACTTTTGTTTGTCCTAGAGGTGATTGCACTCAGGGTGCTCTCAGGAAGTTCTCTCAGTGGGGAATGTTTTATTTACCTCTTACAGACACCCTGTGACTAAAGAGCATGATTGCAAATCAGGTTAAATTGATTATTTATTAGAAGACCTTAAGTTTTGAGTCCAGAATTTGCGGTTGCATAATACATAAGTGTCTGTGATGCCAGCAGTCTAAAAAGAATCACTAGGGCAGCTGGAGCTTTTTATTTCTATTGTGCTTGCATGTGCAGTACCAAGCCTTATCTGTAAGGGTTGTCTGGTAAGAGATCTCACAGAATAAGTAGTAGTTCCACACTTGAAGCAAAGAGAACAGCTTTGAAGTTTCACACCATTTTGACATCATCCACTGAAGTACAGCCTTCTCTTATGGGATGCTTATAATCTATCTTATTAAAACTATATCAGAACTTGCTAATTACCCATCTACTCAGGAAGAAAGCCTTGGCATACCAGCAAGAGATGGTCATACCAGCAAGAACTGCTCTTGCAATGTCAAAGTAGAAGGAAAACCACAGAAATCATCATTTCATTCCCATTTTAATTGAAATCTAGTTTGGCAAAGAAGAAGTAGAACCAGTACTGTAAAATGTGACTCTACCAACGGCCAAAAGGATGTTTCAGAGACAAACAAAGCCCGCCCATGACAGGGGTATGGTCACACACGACCGACCAACGGGCGCCATGCCGGCCTCGCGGGACAGGCTCCCCTCCCGGGGCACGCAGTCAGTCCTGTCACTCCTCTTCACCTGGCAGGTAGAAACATGAAGGAAATATTGCTTCCTGCTGCCCACCCAGCACAGCAGAGTCGTGGTTACCTGGTGAGGCCAAACTGGAGAGGCCATCCCACTGTCCAGGAGTGCCTCGGCCGTGACCTCTCACGCTCGTCAGACCCTGTCTGAGCACGGCCGCTGCCCCTCATGGCCCCTCACAGCTGCTGCCCCTCACAGCCCCTCACTGCCCCTCACAGCCCCTCACAGCCCCTCACTGCCCCTCACTGCCCCTCACTGCCCCTCACTGCCCCTCACTGCCCCTCACAGCCCCTCACAGCCCCTCACTGCCCCTCACAGCCCCTCACTGCCCCTCACTGCCCCTCACTGTCCCTCACAGCCCCCTGGCCAGCCCGGGCACCCATGGGCAGTGCCAGGGCCATGGCGCAGGCTGAGGACACAGTGCCAGGGGTGAGATGAGCTCCCTGGTGCGGGCTCTGCCCGGCCGGAGCACTGGAGTGAGGCACGGATCCGTGAGGGGAGGCAGCGACATGGCGGGCTGGGCGAGGACGCGGGCAGAGGCGTGAGGTGAGCTGGGATCTCACGGGGACTGGGAGCTGGAAACATCCCTTTCCCTTGGGAGGAGAGGTGCAGGTGGGGCTGCCCCTCACACCTGTGTGGGAGGAGGGAGGGGGTCCTGGAGCAGGGGTGGGGGCACCCCTGGGGCTACCTGTGAGGCAGCCATTGGCATTGCCATTGGCATTTCCATATGCTAGATGCTGAGGGAAGGTTGCATATTGATGATATCAGAGTTGTTCCAGAAAAGAAAGAGTAAGAAACCATTTAAGATTTTACTAGATATGTTCTGGATGTTGAAATACCCAACTTAGATATGCTCTGGATGTTGAACTACTCAACTGGCATAAAGGAAAGCATTTCCTAGCTTTGGTATTTTCTGCCTGGCAGAAGGTGCTGGCAGAAGAGGCTGCCAGGGGAGTGACCTGTGGGGCAAGGAGCAGAGCTCAGAACAGTGAGCAGGCTTTGCAGAGAAGGAGAACTACACCAGGCTGTCAGAAACAGCTGCTCTTAACAACGCTGGGGAAACGCCTGCACTCCTTCTGCTATGTATGGCTGTGCTTGCCCTGGGGTTTGAACCGACACTGGGTTTTGTTTGAGGTACAGCCCTCAAAACAACTCAGCATTATACTGAATATCAGATTTATCCTGATCCTGATTTTGTAGAGTTGTTTCTATTTGCTGTTGGAGTTGTGTGCTAAAGAATAGCCATAGCACAACCAAAATGTATGTTTCACTTACCTGTCTGACAGACCGTGAAATAACACAGGCCACACCACATAAGAATTTTGCTCATATTAGGCTAGACCTTTTGTTTTCTCGTTATATACAGTGGAAGATTTATCTAAGGTGCAATACAAACTGTAATTTATTGTAAATTTCTGACAAAGTTTGTAAGGAGGATCCAACTTTATCACAACGAAACTGACGAAACAAAGGGAGCCGATGCCTTGTGCTGAATGACTGAGGCTGCTTTGTACACAGAGATCAGGAATGTCACATCTGTGTCACATCTGTTGCACTGCTGGCCTCTCAAAGAAACCCTGCAAAGGTTAAAGGAAGGGGAGAGAGCTGGCTACAAGCATTTGTTTATTCTTGGCCTTCTCTTCTGTTAGTTTGCTTTTTAACAGAATACTGTGTCCCATCCCTGGATTTCTTGTCTGCCTTCCTCCTTTTTATTTTAGTGATTTTGCTGAAGTTAGCATTCACTTCAAACATCACACACGTAGCTGACATTGATTTCCAACCAGCAGTGCAGTAAAATTTAAATGAAGGTGAAAGAGCCTTGACTGGCAAGAGAAAGCATGACATTTATCATAGATGCATGGAATGGTTCAGGTTGGAAGGGACCTCAGAGCCCTCCCAGTGCCACCCCTGCCCTGGCAGGGACACCTCCCACTGTCCCAGGCTGCTCCCAGCCCTGTCCAGCCTGGCCAGGGGCACTGCCAGGGATGCAGGGATCCACAGCTGCTCTGGGCACCCTGTGCCAGGGCCTGCCACCCTCACAGGGAAGGATTTCTTCCTAATATCCAATCTAAATCTGCCCTCTCTCAGTTTAAAACCATTATGCCTCACTCTGTCACTACCCTTATTTTCTGGAAGACTGATTACCTCCTCTTCTCAGGCACAGTGGTGCTGATCGCTAGGAATTGATGATGTACCCTTCTGACAGAAGGAATTAGATTTATCTGATCTCTGTTACTAAAACGAATGGGAAATCGGTTTTCTTTCAGCATGGCATTTTTTAGCGGTGTAACTGTTGGCTGAGGCAGATCTCGCATCATAAAGAAAAAGATAAGAATTTAACTTCTTGGAGAGTAACAGGCTTTTTCCTTAAACTGAACTGTTTTGCTATTCAAATGAACTGTTTTGCTAATAATTTTTCTTCCAAAAGTTTCAAGCACACACATTCAAAAAGGGGCAAATCCTCCAGTGCATCAACTGTTGATCCTGCTTTTGTATTGGGGGATAGATTTGGAATATCTTTTTCTCCAGAAATTCATTGTGCTGGAATACACTTCTGAGACATAATTAAAGGAAATAACTTCAAATGCACTGAAACTCCTGAGTGTTTGCTGCACGCTCTCACTTATCCATAATTGAATACACAGTTAAGATTTTAGTCAATTTGTCTGGAAGTATTTCAGTTCATTGGCTTTACAAAATCTCCTGGGCTCCTCAGGAACTGCTGCACACCTCCCCTCATCCCTTTCATTTTCTGGTTAATGCTCCAGCCTATTTCCATGCAAAGGGCTGCTGCTTGAGACAGGAACAAAGTGCATCTTGGCTTACTTGCATACATTTACATCCCAATGAAAGTCATCATGCTGGAAACATCTGAGTTAATTTTAGGCATTAAATTCTGCAGGAATATTCATATGAGTAAATATTTTCACAATTGCTTCTGTCCCAGAGGATAGACAGGAAATGAAATTTGAAGCCTAATATACTACTTTTTTTCTGTGAATATAAATTTCATAGGAGAACTATTTCATAGAATTTTTCACTCTTTGCTTTTAAAAGAATAGTTCAAATGATCAGATTTATTAAAGGGACCTTATCAAGGCTTAATTTAGGAATTGATGAGGTAACAATATAAAAATATTTAAAAATCAAATCCATGCTTCCTTTGCATTGTTAATCTATGGTTTTCTGTAAGACTGTGTAAAATACAGTTTTGCATTTGGAAAGGTTTTTTTCCTTCTAATGAGCTGGAAAATGTAGCAATGTGGGTTTTATTACAGTTCTTTCTTACATGCCTCTGGTTTTTTTCTTCTAGCCCATAAGAGGTTTTTTGCATGTCTTAGGCTGAATGAATGTGTAGGCTCTTCAAGTGAAAATATATTGCATATTGGAGTATGCATATGGAGTAATAAAGGTATTTGTGGTGATCCAAACTGTGTTTTAAAAAAATGAAAATAACATGAAAAGAGGGAAGGACTAATTGTGCATATGCTGCTCACACAAATCCATTCCTTCAGTTTACTTTTACATCCCCATGGAACTGAACTGAGATTGTTATTATCAGTGTCCATGCATAGATGTAGGTTTGAAAGTAGTGGATTAAAGGCTGTGGAACTCAAGCATTTTTTCTTAAGTTCACATGATTGATGTAGATTATCCTGTCATTTTCCAGGAGGTGCAGATGCAAAATTATATGGAATTTATGAGATGACAGTTAAATCAGCCTCAGTGTGCCCTTTTGCCTTGCAGCCCAGCCTCCTTCCCAGGCTTTTGTTACTTTGCCATCATGAAGGGGAACTCATCTGCTTTCTGCAGCTTTTTGGTTGAAGTGATCTTTTCATGTTAAATCAAATGAAAATTATTCAACACTTAACTGTTGTTGCTGTTTTGTCACCTTAAGCATTTACCTGACAAAAAAATAATCACTTCAATATCCCATAAGGCTTCCTCCACTATCAGATTGACAGCAGTGTGCTGCTTTGGTTTAGATTAGTGGCTCATGATGGCTGCTGTTAAAACTTTTGCATTCCCTAAAAACTCTGTTTCAATTAATGTTTTTGTGAGAAGGTAAAGTAGCTGGTCGTTCAGAGAAGTTACTTAATAATTTGGCAGTGAAGAACTCTTGTGTTTCACAGAATTTCTCAAAACATTAAAAAAAAAACAGAGGTGAAAACACTGCATCATCTCTTACCTCAATTTAGCATCCTCACAGCAAACATCAATTAAAAAAAATAAATTTACACAGCAAGTACTGAAATCATTGGCACAGAGAAAGATAAAACAGAAGCAAAGTGCTGCAAAGAACTTCAGAGTCTCTCTCTGGTGACCAGCGTGGCACAGGGACAATGCCCTGGAATTACTGTCCTGGGAGACAGCACAGCACTCTCCAAAGGGTGCAGCACCAGAGCACCACAAGAACATCTGCCAGGCATGACCTGTACGTCTTACCCTGGAGAAAGCGGATAGACTAGCCAACTTCTTTAGAATTTTAATATACAGGAAGATCCTTGAGATTAATTGGTAACAGATGTCAAGAAAGGGTTGATCCACGTGTTGAATTAATTGGGAAAATTAGAGGAGAATTTTTTTTTTGTTTGTTTTATTCTTTATATCCTAACCAGCAACAATCTCCCCAGACTAACCTAGGAGTCTTAAAAGCAAAGAATCGTCGTATAACTTTTCCAAAAAAGTAGTTTCCCCATAGGCTTTTTGAAAAATGCAGGCCAGTCAAACTGCTGGAGCCTTCCCTTTATCTTGTGCAGCTTCTGAAGCCACGTGCTCTCAGCATCCCCAGGGCAGTAACTGCAGCCATGTGTGTGCTCCAGTGCAGGTTTGGGATCAGCAGAGCAGAGCAGGGCTGGCTGGTGCAGTTCAGCAGAAATTCACTGTGTGTGCTGACATCTGGGCTGGATTTGTGGAAAATGAGAGCCCACAGGGTGACTGAGAACAAAGGCAGCAGCTCTCTGAGTGCAGGAAATGCTTGGGAAAGGACGCTCAGGTATTTTGTAGCAGCAGGAGCACAAGAAATTCCATTCAGTTACCTTAACGGATCCCGGGGTACAAGAACCTCAACCAGGCTCTAAAAATTACTTAATATGAATTAAATATTTATTTTTCCCTTGTATAATGGATGAGCCACCTTAAAATAGTGCCTTGTGAATAAACCCCTCTAGCTCAGCAGCAAAATGCTCAAGTTGTCATCACGTCTCTGCGTATGAGACATGACTGAATCAGTTCTGCTTAATTCAACCATAAAAACAAAATCATGAGTCCTGGGGATTTCAGTTACTGCCAGGAAGGGCACCCAGCGTGTGCAGGACTGTTCTCTGTGCAGGACACTCCAGCCCAGGCCTGAATTATCACAGAGCAGTGATTTGGGCCCTGAAATGCTCTCCTGCAGGATGTTTGCAGATGCACTGTGTGAATAAATGCAAGGGACATTGAGCTGTATATTAGCAGGTGGAGTGGAACTGAGGAGCACCAAGTCTGGATGCTGGATTAATGCAAATAGTAATCAAAGACATGGCCTGAGCAATATTTCTGGTTACTCTTTTCAGTGAATATTTTGATAGCAAGATTAGAGAGGAAATCACTTCTTCTTAACTGTCCAGCAAGCACAGTCTGAGTAATTGAACAAAGAAGCAGCAAATTGTTACCAGCAACTCCAGTTTAAAAAGATTGACTCCTGAGATCTGATTTGATAATTCTGAGCCAAGGCCATCTCCTATTTTTTTTTTCAATAAGTACATTTCTAGTCAGGTTTTAGTCATCAAGAACTCAGTTCTGTTTTTTATAACTGTCTTGCTTCCACAGTTTCCTTGACTTCTACCCAACTTGTGGGAATTTTGACCAGTTCAAGAACTAAATATCAATAGTTGATGGGAAAATGCTTCTCCATGCACTGCATAAAGGCATCATAACTTACACCCCCTCATTCTTCATTAATATGCAGTTATACAATTTATATACCATTTTAGTCATTAGCATATAAATTGCCACCAATATACTGCATTCCCAGAGCAAAAATAAACCAGTGTGAGGAAAGGAAAAGCTACCACAGAATGCCTGGTGTTTTCATATCTGTAGCTGCTTCAGTGAATAATAACCCCAGAGAGTCAAACTCTTACACTTTGCTTCATTATGTAGAAATGTTACTGTGATCACTTCCTCACCACTCTCGAAGCCTTACAATTTGAAATACCAAAATATTTTTCTGTTTGGAAAGCAAGCAAGTATTTTTGTAGAATATTCTAAATAAAAATCTAAAATCAGGTTGATATTGTTTTACAGTATCACTCAAGAAAAATGGAAAGCATTTTTCTCCCCACTCAGGAGAATGGCAAATTTGTAATTGTCTTCATTGATGACCTGCTTGCTGATCTTGATGACTTGGGCTAAGACAAAGGTAGCTTTGAGGGCAGGAGCCAGAAGTTGTGGCAAGAGGACTGAAGTGCTAGCTCCTTTTGAGGTGGTTTTCTGCAGAGACCTCCCTGTGTGCCAGGAAGGCAGCCTCCCCCAGGACATGTTGAAATAGCTGGCAACTTTCCATTAAAATGTTGGGGATTTTAATCAGAGCTGGAGATGTACCTGTGATGTGGTGGACTCACAGTGGAAGATGATAGTAGAAATTCATGAAGCTCAGATGGAGAAGAGCAAGCCATCACAAAAACAAACAAACAAACCCAAAACCAGCTGTAAAAAATCCACTTGGTGAATTTGCTTAACTTTATAAATGACACTTTACTTGCATTGCAATAAAAACACCAGCTTGCATCCTTTTCTACTTTGCATTATTAGCTTCTCAAGATCACAGTTTCAGGTAGTTCAATTGTTCCTCAAGAGCACTTTCTGTTTTACAAAGACAGAGCTTTTTGACAGTCTTGTTCATGACATAATTAGAACAATTAAGCCATTTTAGGTTAACTTCAGCAGGAAAGGATCCCATAGACTTTAATAGGAGGAGGACTGGCTTTGAACTAAGCTTAGGCATGATTCTTTTCTTACGCCTTTGAAGACACAAATAAAATAATCTCTCTAACATGGCTGGATTTGCTTTAATTATCCAGAGCACCTGCAGCACGGAATCCAGTCTTGGGCCATTTAAGGTCTGGCAAGACAAACACATGGCTCTGCAGCCAGAAAACTGCACCCTTGCCAGAATCACTGACACCTGGAATTGCCAAGGGCCAGGGGCTGGCTGGACCTGGTGGCTTTCTATGTAGGTAAAAATGTATTGCAAGATGACTGCACATTCATCACCATTCATGCTGGGCTTCCCATTGCATTATGTTTTTGAAAATACCAGAAATATTTTATTTCTTGCTAAAGGTGGCATCCAATATCGTAAGAAAATGTGAATGTTTTCCCACAATAAAATAGCAAAAATTCTTGTGCTTTCCATGGAGTGTGAGTGGCAAAGTTCTCCCTTGGAACTGTAACTCACCACAGTTTTAGGAGTGCTCAGAAGTAAAATCAGAGTGTGTCCAGTAATAGAGGCTGTCACAATGTCTGTGTCACATGAAGTGCAGAATGTAGATATTTGTAACTGCAGTGTTATTTCTCTCTCTGTGGACAGATCTTTTTTCACAATTCCCTATGAATACACACAAAAGTGACAGGAATTTCTCCCTTTTGGTCACCTCTGAGAGCTGGAAGGAACACTCTGAACTTACCAAATAATGTCCCAGCCATGGTCTCCTTATGAAATGGTAAAAATGAGCCATGCTTCTCTCTGATAAAATTTCTGTGTCATTTCTAGTATAAATATTGCCAGTCTCTAAATACTCTGGGTTTTTATCCCCTGAAAGTTGGCTTTATGATTCCTTGATATCATTCCACATTGGTTCATTGCTGCTGTGGCTGGGAATGCTGGAAGTGCAACAGGCCCTGCTTTGTCAGAGTGCTCTGCAGTCCTGTTATTGGGATGGAGGCTACTTGGAGAAGGAAGATATTTCTCACCATTTTGGGAAGTGTCACCGATCCCTGAGGAAATGCAAACATCCCACACTCAGTTACTTAATTCAAGTGTAATTTAAAACCGGCTCTCAAGCATAATGGGATGTTACAGCCAATATTTATTTTTCTTTCATTAGATAAATAGTATTAAATTGCAATCCTTGAGAAAATTGTACAGACTGTATCACATTTGAATGTGTTTGAGCTTGAGTCTCACTCAGGCAAATTCTCATCATATTCAAATAACCATCATTATGCAAATAAGAACATCCTCATTGCCGAGCAAGTTTAAAATGGGTGGTTGTTTTTTATCGTGATGGATTATCTTCCCCCTGGTAGTAGCTACATGCAGCTTGGAGGAGCTGTACAGATCCTGGTTATTCTTCAGATTCCTTTTGCCAGTTGCAAGCTGTATTCTTTGCCAGCAAGGATGGATTTTGATTCTTCCTCTTCCCATGCTTGAAAAACAGCACAACCGTGCTTTTCTTAACACCAGGGGCTTTGGCTTCTTGACTGTACTGAATTCTCATGTAGCAAAGAAGGTTATTCTGTGAGAGCCATTTTATTACATCAGTACTGCCTCAAGGTAAAAATTAATTATAATCCTGAAATCTGTAAATATAAGTCTGCAAAAGTAATCTTTGTGTTTGCTCTCTGATGTACATGTTGTGCAAAAGGAACAGTAGCTGCAATAAGTTACAGCATTTAGACAAAACTTGGGATCTCTACTATCAAAATAATTTGAAATACTTAAAAAGAAATGGATTGTTATGGAGATGACAGGGTCACAAGGATCTCTGACTGGATTTGTTAGACTGCTACCAGATTCTTCTGCAAGCTGTGCAGAAAATGGCAAATTCAGCCCAATTACAGATACTGCAGATGAAGTGCACTGCATCAGATATTTATGGCAAAGGAGCACAGTGAAACATGACTCTAAACTCATATCTGTTGCAGGACAATTTTTGCAGATGATGTTCCATTTAACTTAAGAAACACAAGTTCTATGAAATCAAAGAAATAAATTCATTAGAGCCCCAACTTTTTCACATGATACAGGATTCACTGCAAATTTACCAGTGCCATCTATATCTAAACCTACAAACTTTGAATTCTTCACTCAGAGAAAATGTCTACAATCTACCATGTTAAATGGTTTTTCATTTTTGCTTCTATAATATTTAGAAGACAAAAGGTCTGCAGCAGAAAGGATTCTTTCTGTCTTAACTTTACGAAGTTTGATTAATGCAATGAACAATAAATAACAAAACCAATCCCCATCATATTTGGATTAACTGCAACCTTCCAGGGCCTTTCTGTTCTGTTCTCTTGGTTTTTCTGCCAAGCATACTGAGGATTAAGAATTCAAAATAAATAGCTGGAAAAGAAATGCTTCATTCTCTTCATCCTCTAGAGGCCAGACAGGCTTGTTATAATAACAACATTGCTCTTATTTCTATTTACAGTTAATGTTATAGCTTCTGTAAATTAAAAATGCCACCAAACTACTTGAAAAGGAATTAGAATCTATAAATAGCTACTTTATGCACACTGTATTGTTCCCACTTCTGTTAAGGAAATACATTTTCATCCTCTAGTCCAGCAGCTCATCCTAAGCAGTTCTATCTGATGCTAGTATGTGTCCAGTTTTGTTTCCACAGCAAATGCCATTGGGGTATCAGTGGTGTTAAGGAAAAAGAAACAATCATTTTAGAAAATGTGGCTGCACCCCATAAATGAAATAAATGAGCTATAGCCTCTTTGTGATTACAGAGTTGAATTCAGCTTGGAAAATTCTGTGCATTCCCCCTCCTTTGTCAGTGTGTTGCATTTCACCACACAACTCTTTACAAAACAGGAACTGAGGCATCTCCCCTGCCATCACATTTACCTCTAAAACAACTTTCTTGGACAGCCTGGGAATAAAATGATTTTTCCTTTGGCTAATACGAAGGTTGTTAATTGCTATAATGTAAGTATTGTTTATCTAACACAGGCAAATAATTTACTTCTTAACAGTACATTTAATTGAATAGTTTTGCTGCTTAGTGTGTGCAGAGCGTGCTGTTTGTGTCCTTCTTAAATGGCAAATAATTTCTTCACTGCTGTCTTTTGCAGTGGCTGGAATGGAAGTGCCTTTAACTGCTCATGCTGATTGCTTTGCTTCATTTTTGGATGGGCCAATAACCCCCTTTGCTGAGAAGTGCATGGCTTTCTTTTCTATCATTAGCTACAAAGGACATTAGAGAGAAATCACTTTTTTCTCTGATCAGACCATTTGCAAAGTTTAGCTTAATCTGAACTACTCTGTTGTGCTCTAAAATGGAAGCCAGCGATGTTTCCCTCAGTCCTGTAGTGCTCCAGGCTGTAGTTTTGGCTGGGCACAGTGACTCTTCCTGTCCTGCAGCAGCAGAGTTACGACAGCACCACAGCACATTCTTCAGCTCCAATGTTGTGCCAAGCTCACAGAGAGAGAGCACAACAAATAAATGAAAATGAAATCAGCTGCTCTTAAATAAAATAAGAATTGCAGAAGGATGTAGCTTACCTTGTGAGCTCCATTTCATAATGACAGCTGGTTTATTACACCTTTTACAGGCCATGTGTTTAATCAATATAAAACTCTACTAATGTAACAAGATCCCGCAATGTTTTCTGACAAGTACTTGTAAATTTTTCTGGAATACTTCTTGTTAAACAAAGATTAAATGTGGATATTAAAAGCGGGCAATAATGTTCCAGGAAGAGAGCTTTATTTCTACACATGAAATGGGTACTGGGAAAGGATTGTTAGGCTCTGTAATCTTAAAAAAATGAGGTAGTGACAGAACAGCTATTACTTTATATAAATAGTCCAATAAGCAAAGCTGCACTTGCCTTGGACTACATGACTGTGAGATTCTCAGCAGTACAGAAAGCAAACAGAAATTGTGTTCATTCCTATATAGCAGCACTTCAGGTAAAATAATCCGAATTGCACCAATTCCATAACATTAATTGATACTGTGTAATTAAATCACCTCAACATGCATTGCTGAGGGTATTACTCACTCTGTAATGGTGTCATTAACCTGGCAATTGTCACTTTAATTTTCTGAGTACAAACCAACCTGAAATGGTGCTGGACAAAAAAACCTTGAAATGGTGCCGAACATAAAAACTTGAAGTGATGCTGAACGGGATTGAGGTGTTAATTTGCTGTCTGAATCAATGAGTGCCAGATCATGAACATCCTCACTGCCACTGATGATCAGCTATGCAGGAAAGCCTTCCTCCCCTGTGGGAGCCAACTCTATGAGCTGATGGTCATCACAGAAGAGAGCCCAAGTTTTTGACCTTCCAGCCAGAGTTAGAAGGTTTCAGTGCTGCAGAGTAACTCCTTAATCCTTAAACAAACGCTAAGAGCATGCCCAAAGCTTAGGTTTCTTTCAGGAAAGAAAGTGAAGCTGATGCCCATGAGTGAGAAGATATCTGCATGACAGAAACTGAGCATGTCAGCAATTTGCAGTTAACCTTGTGGGTGAAACAGAATTCTGTGGGATAGAAAAAGCATTTCTCGAGTTTTTCCAGGCAGGTTTTGTGGCTCAGACCCCATAAAAACCCTGATTTTGCTGAGCTTTGAGGGCTCTCACACCTACATCTGCTGCTTTTCCTCTTGAGGCTGAGTCATAACACAACAAAGAATGGAAAGCACATGGTCTGGAAGGAGACAAAATAGAGCTGCACTGTCCTGTAGTGTTTGGACAACCTGAGAATCCTGCCTGTCGAATTCTGGCAAGTGTTGAATGTAAAACTGAACTGGGACAATCACTCCCTGTCCCCTCCCAGGTGAATGTCTTCACCTCTAGCTTCAAATGTCACTACAGTGCCACACTCCTGGCAGAGACCCCTGATAGAAAAATGTGACTTTGCATTGCCATTGAAGAGAATTCCAGACCTGCTCAGGAGAGACCTCGATGTTTACTGCACGTTGCCAGTTATGTAATTCACTGTTAAAGCTAGATTGATGTGATTTTGTGATAAAGATTGCATTTGCTCTAAGCCTGGGATAATCCTTGCTTATTTTTGGAGATCCTTGAAAACAAACTCTGTGACAAGATCTATCCATAGGTACTCTTAAAAACTGAAGATGATCAATTAACAGCAAGTCTCCTTTTTGGCAATTCTCCTGGCCAAATAAAGTCTTTTGATGCTCATCCAAAGATGTAAGAGATTTCATTTTTCTCCTTGTGCAAATCACAAGCCAGACTTTTGAAGTTAATCATGGTTTAATGACATGTACCAATATGAGGTAGACGAGAATCAGGTGAAGTGCTTAAAACCAAGTAATGAAAGAATTCTCTCCTAAAAACCCACCAACTAATTTTTTCATAATACTATGGAATAATGATCTTGGAAAATACAGTACTTCAGAAAGACAATATTTTATTTCTACTCCTTCAGTTTTTCATCTAAAAATATTTATAACAACTCTAATATCAGAGCTGTGGGACCAAATGCCAGCTCTCTTCAGTGGAATTTAAGCATCATAGGGAATTCCTGGTAAACTTGGTTTAAAACTCATCAAAAAAAAAAAAAAAAAAAAAAAAAAAAAAAAAAAAAAATTAATCTTCTTAAACTCCCAAACCATCTTTTTCTCTTCCTTTACTTTTTCTTCCAGTTTTGCTACTGTACATTCATTGCAGATTCTAACTGCTCAGCTTTTCAATTTTGTATGCAAACTTGTTTCTTTTTCACAGGATCTTGTTTTCAGAGTTGTTGGTTTGGGGTTTTTTTGTCTCACATTCACAGAGCTAGTGTAATTTTCCCCTCCCCAATTTCTTCTCCAGCAGCTCCAACTGCAAGGACAGGCAATGTTTATAGTGAGAAGGTTAAAATATTCTGGATATCTTCCGTTGCTTCTTCCCGTTTACTGACGCTGCAGTTTCAATATGAAATCTACTATAGTGTGGAAGCTGTTTGCAATATAGTGTAAGGGCTTCCTACCATATGCTCTCCCATCTGTGATAAGAATGAGGGCTTTGGAAAAAAAAGGCAAAAATTTCAGTGTGACTGGAGTTGAACTGCATGCAATTTCTGCCTGCTTTGAGGAAATCTTGAAAAGTAAATATCTGCATTATACATGTCATGAATTCTTCTGCCTCCTGTTCATTCCCCATTGCTGATCAAGCACTTTCTGTGTAAAGAACGGTGGCTAAGATCCCTGGAGAAGGAGTGGAACTGAATACACCTCAGGAGCTTATTTCAGTAATCAGTTTGCAGACACTTTAATTGCTTTCAATGACTTTTAGCCCTTCAGTGCTGACTGACACTTTGGAGAGGGCAGGTAGAGCTTTGCTGTACAGATGTTAAACTTACACACAAGTGTCCCTGTAATTCCTTTAAGGCCTTTTGTGGAACCTGCCTGCCCTGCTTACCTCTGGTATTTCCAATGTAAGTGAGGCCAGGCAGGAAGAGGTCTGTGGGCTGTACTAGACAGCTTAAACACCCCCCAAACAAGAAAAAAAAAAAAAAAAAAATCACAGGAGAAGGCAGAAAGATGAACTGTTTAATTTAAAATGACTTTATAGAAATCACGTTTAAATCTTACAAGTTTCTGTATTGCAAAGCTCTTTCCTCCTGACATGTCTGATTTCTCATCACTCTGCAATGGAGTCAGCAAAGCTGGATTTGGAGGTAAAAGCTTCACTGTCCTCTAGAGTAGGTTTGAATTTGGCTCTATAGAACTACTCATTTTGCTACACTGATCTTCCATTCATAAATATTTCATAAAGTGTCAATAAATTATTAACCTCTAATAGCATTGCAACATGGATATAATAGTAAAAAATGCAGTAATCACATTACTGTTGGGACTTCATTAGGCATAACAATCATTTATCCCCCATTAAAAATCGATTAGACTTACACTTTATAGACTAACCCTAAATACACAGTGTAATCTAAAACATATAGAATTTGTTATTGCAAAAACCCACAGCCAATATTTTGGGCAACAGTTCTTCAGCAGCCAACAGAGATCCAAGAAGGGAACCAGATAAATATTTTCTGTATGAAAATATTTAAGTAATTCTCTTATTTAAGTAATCCCATTCTTTCTGAAACCATACTAAGCAAGACAATCAGTCAGTGTGGCTTTAAGGGACACAGCAAACTATTCTTTGATATCTAAAAATGGAAAACTTTAAAAACCAGATGTTTTGCTTTTTCTTCTAACGCCCCTGGTTTACCGTTTCCTCGTGTATTTATTTCACTATATTTTGTACATTTACTATACCTACGTAGTTCAGACGCCAACTCTTGTCTCATTTTGAGGAGAAACTGCGTGGTTCTTTGGTGTCAGGATGCTGTCTGGAGCCTCAGCGAGTAACTACAGCGCTAGAGGTCACTGGCACTCCATCAGTAGCTGCGGCTGGTGACGAACAAGGCTGGCTTTCGTCGCAGCAACGAGCCCATTTTCCCGTGAATTTCAGGAATATTGGTGCTGCCAAGCAGGCGACTGCTTTAAGGTCTAACGTGTGCACACAAGTCGGCACCATAAGTGTTTATTCCTTGTGTCTTTGGGTTTCTGGTTCCTCCCAAATCCTTGGGCTGTGCTGTTTCTTTGTGTATGTCAGCCTAACCTACAGTCAGCTGTAAACTGCTCTGCCCGGGTTCCACGGGGGCTGGGAAACTCCAAACCTTTGGATCCAGGCCACAGGAATCAGCCTGGGGCACTAAAATGCTCTCCCTGCGAGGTTTTTGCAGCACTGGGCTGCTTCTTTCCAAGAGATGTTGAACACAGAACATCAGCTGGTTCTCAGAAAGAAATTTCTAATCACTGACGCTGAGACCTCTACTCACAATATTGTGTTACAAGTTGTAATTCATGTATTTAATGACCCTTCTACTAAGAAATGACAGTTGATTAAGCATAAAAGTTGCATTTTTAATCCTGTTAATAGAATTGCTGCATTTTCAGTATTTTTTCATGAAAAGGAAGGTCTAAATGATGAATTAAGGAATGTTTGTCCTGGTTTTCCAGAAAAGGAAGCTGTCAGTACATGCAGGCAAATATTATCTCCAGAGTAATTGTAAACAGGCTTTGCCTTCCTTGCTTGCATCACATCAACTTGCCTTTAGTTACATCTCAGGTCAGGAAGGGTAACAACATCTTCTGTTCTGCTGGTTCATGTTATCTGCTCCTACAAACCAGTGAGTTTCCAGCTGCCCCACTGGGAGTGTTATCAGATTTCCAGCTGGACACGCTGCCTGTGAGCACTGACACTGCAGCTGCTCGGATCACCCTGCCTGTGGTAACTCGGCAGGTATTGGGGCTTTTGTTCCTGTTCATTTTCTCACAATACATAGATATTTCTTCTCATACTGACTTTTCCCTGAGGTGCACACATATTGGTCTGTTTATTTATTGAGTTTATTGAGTTTTCTCTGAGCTGGCCTCTGCATCTTGTGTGATTTGCTCCTTATAAATCACTGCACTTTATTGTGATATGAGTACAGTAACTTGCAGCCACAGCAGCTTTTAAAATCCTACTGTCAGATGAAGCAGGTTAATATATTAGTTCATTAATTCAAATGAAAAAGCCCCATTAGATGCACCTTTGCCTATTAGAGTGCTGCTGATTTGGCTGATAAGAGCCTAACTGTGTTGTGATAAGGTCCTCTGTCACCTTTAGAATGATAAAGGAAATTTGGATTGGATTTGGAACTGAGATATTTCTGAGTTTTCATCAGAAACAAGCAAAGGAGAATGGAAATTCTGACATCATCTCCTTTCCCAGTGGTTGTGAACTGACAGCAAGGCCAGCACCACAAAGCAGAGCTGTAGGAATGCTCTTCCCCACTGGGGTTGGTGTTTGATCAATAAGGAGATGGCACTCAAGGGGCACTGCCACAGACAGCAGAAACACAAGCTGTCAAATAGATCTTGCTTTCAGCCTGGCCAAGATTCTTCAGTCACTCTGCTTTTCTCATGAAACAGAAGCATTATAAGGAAATCAAGTGATTCCAATTTTTATTTCTCTATGTGGTTTGAGTAAACAGATGAGAATTAACAAAGATTTAATGCTTCATCCTGCTGTCACTGAAAGAAAAATTTTAAGCGCTGGTTAATGTCAAAAAAGCGTAAAAAGCAGAACTGAAGCGTGTGACTCAGTGTGGTCTTTGTGGCATCTCCATGAAGCTGCTCTGATTCTCAGAGATTTCTGTGGGAGCATCACAAAGAGACTCAGCTGTGGCTGCGGCGCAGCTGGCCAAGGTGCGGGGTACACGAGCACCTGAAGGAAGCCCCTTCCCAAGGACTCTGCATTACACAAACAGAGAGAGCTGATGAGGAAATAAGAGACAGAAATAGGAAATAATAATGGAACAACTTAGGCTGTGCATTCTCAATGGCAGTCACAGCACACCTGCTGCGTCATCGCTGCTAAATGTTTTGAAGACAACACATGAAATTGTATAAAATTGCTGGGAGGTCAAGCTGATCATGCTGATGCCTTTTCATCTTCTCAATCTCTGACTCTAATTGCTCCTCTCTTTGAATGTTGTGCAGTTGCAAACCCAGATAATCCATTTCAATGCCCTCTGTGCAATCCCAAGCAAAGGAGAAAAAAAATAGGAGTAGAAATCTGTCTCTGTAAAAATCAATGCCAAGGCATGCACTGATTTCAGCAGCACCAGGATTTTTCCCTCAGAGTTCAATTGAAAATGAAAAATATTTTTGGAGAAAAATGTATAACTGCTCAGGTTAAAAGACCCAATAACATGCTCGGCTCTTCCAGGTCTGTGGACACTGAGAGACAATTTTTAAATGCAACTGGCTTTTGGAATGAATTCTTTCCTTTCAGATCACTAGGCATTGTGTATTCCATGTCTTTTTATCTATCTCTATAGATTTATTTGTTGAGATATCTCTATCTATCTATCTAGATGTGAAATACTGGGCAGAGGAATATTTTTGCTCGTGTACCTGGCTCCAGTTTTCCCTTGTCTGCAGTTCTTTGCCTTATCAGTGGGGCTTCCCCCAGACTTGTGCTTTTAGCCTGTCTAAGAGGGGACACTACTGCTTAAAACAACCCAACCTCAGACAAAAATGGGAATTGATAAACTGATCAGAACCATTAGTCATTTTAACGGCATAAAGTTGATGTGTCACACTGCAGATGAAGCAAGAAGTCTCAGGGTGAGGATGGATCTTTTCATTACCTCGTTGGGTGTGGATTAATCAGTTTCCCACCTTTTCCATTATATTGTGGGGTTTCAGATCTCCCCACTCTCTCTCGTGTTTTCCTAATGCCAGTTCTTCCTTCACAATTAGTTGTGTTAATCACCCAGAAAAGATGAGGCATTCTTGCCAAAATAACATACTGCTAATGAAACAGGAAGATGTTTTCTCATTATGAGTTGTATGAATGGCTGTGATTTCCATGAGCAGTGCACAGGAAAGGTTTTCATCCCAGAGGCGTTGGCCAGGACAGCCTGCACAGCTGATGTGCTGTCACCTGCACTCGTGGGCACACGCTGGAACTGGGACCCCCACTCTGCAGGGGGAAATTTGGCTGCCTGGCCTTCAGCTGGTACTTCAGTAAGGTGCCCACCAAACCAAAAGTAAGATTATTTCTGGGCAGGGCAAGCAATGGGTGCACTTGCTCACTTCTGAAGGGACTAAAGACAACAGTTCATTCAAAAGTCACTTGGCTTTGAGACTTGAGACCCAAATGTGGTTTGTGGGGATAGTGGAAGATGAGGAGGAGGATGATGATGAAATATTAAGTGTCCATTACTACCTACTAAAAGTAAGAGGTCTGCAGAGTGCTCTGGAGGGTAAGGGTATTGATGCATGAAAATTAATAATTAGTTAGTGACCTTTCAGAATTACTTTAAAAAAATTAAGGAAAAAGAAATAGCTTAGATTATTTTTTTTCCTCTCACAAGACCAAACTAAAGAATTAATCTGTTCAGTGAGTAGCAGCATCCTAGATGAAGGATCCTAGGTTCCATGGTGTCCATATTTGGGTTGAAAAATTAAATAAGTGTTTCCAAGTCTATTGTTTCAACAAGGATGTTGCAAAACACGAAGAGAAGGGAAAGAAGCTAATTTTGCAAGCATAATATGGCTGGCATTAAAACTCTCTCACTCTGCATTTGTGTAACAACTTCTGCCCTTCTCCCATTCCAGTTACCCTGAATGACTGCAAGGCCTTAAAAGCCTATGCACAAAACATCTCCAAACATTGCACAAAATAACTGAATGTAAAAGTACAGAGGCAGAAACTGTAGAAGGAGAAGAGAACCTTGCTTTGATTTCCTTATTATTCCAGTATCTTTTCTTCTTAAACTACTTTGGTGACTGAACTGCCCACACCTTTACCTGGAGAGAAAGCTCTTCCTTTGCACTTTTCCTACTTGGCAGAGACTTCTTTCTGAAGCTTCTCCACCAGAACACAGATCGAGTGGCATGTCATCCTGTCACATTCCACCCTGCCACCGAACGTAGCTGGACACTGACTCCTCCTCCAGAGCACGACCCTTGTGTCTGGGCTAGAGTGCTGTCTAACAATAATTCTCCTCTCTTGCAAGGCCACAACATCTGCCAATAAGTAACTTATCTCGGTCAGGTGGGGGATATCTGGGCTGGTACATTCCTGTTTGCAGTGCAATGCCGGTTCTAGAGCTGTGCTTCATTTCGGCTCTGGGGAGCCTCTCAGGAGCTGGGAATCCTTCCAAAGCTGACATGAACTTCTAAAATGAATTCACACCACCACACAAAATGCAGCCTTTTCTCACTGCATGGCTAATCATGTACTTCTCAGTGTTGGCAAACACAAAGTGTGCAAAGTTTATTTTGATAGACTATTTACACCTTCAGTGTTGAGGATGTTGATATACAGACAAATATTTTTATTGTTCCCAAACATGTAGTCCATGAAGGAAGAAAATGACTAAAAATTCTTTGGCTACTTCTTTTTTGTTTTGTTTTGTTTTGTTTTGGCTGTGGTAAATCACATTTTGCTGCAACCCTTTCTGCCAAGCGTAATATAAATCTCATTATTAAGCTTGACCAAATGTTTGGGTTAGTATTGATACCTTCTGTAATGCAAAACCTGAGGTCAGTTATCTTCCCCCAGCACTTTTGGAGACTATTTTAGACCAAATGTCGGTATTTTTGCTGCTGTTTTTGCAACCTGTACTAAGTAGTCCATTACGCACCTCTCACGTTATTTCCCTACTCTGCCTGCACCGCCCTTGATTTGGCTCACGACTGTTGCGGTGGCTTGGGGAGAGCTGAAAACACGACAAATTGGGATGAGGGAAGGAGCTAAAGCCTCGCCACGCGCAGCAGCGAGCTCATGCCAGCGGGTCCCCCCCGGCAGCCGCAGGGATGCGGTGTTTGGATGCGTGTCCGTCCGTGCGGGCGGCTCGGCGATGCTGCTGGAGCGCCTCGGGGATGCTCTGCCTGCCCGTGCTCCCGGAGCCGCCCCTGCCCTGCCCTGTGCCCTGCCCTGCCCTGTGCCCGGCCCTGCCCTGTGCCCTGCCCTGTGCCCTGTGCCCTGCCCTGTGCCCTGCCCCGTGCCCTGTGCCCTGTGCCCTGCCCTGTGCCCTGTGCCCTGCCCTGTGCCCGGCCCTGCCCTGTGCCCTGCCCTGTGCCCTGTGCCCTGCCCTGTGCCCT